>CADDXX010000485.1:258386-332814 GCA_902810485.1 Alauda arvensis
CCCGCCTCGGGCTCTCCCCGTCCCGCCGCTTCCCCCGCGCCGCTCCGCCCCCGTCCGCGCTCGGGGCCCGCCAGGCGCGGATGCCCCGCACAGCCCCTCGGGTTGTCCCCGCTGTGCCACCCCCGCACCGGGTGTCCCTGAGTTCCCAGCGCTGCCCCGGCCGTGCGGCGCTGCTGGCTGCGGCCCCTGTTCACACCCGGAGATCCCGGGCCCTTCCTCGGCCACCCTGCGGCCGCGGGCCCCGSCAGCCTCCGGCGGTGTCCCGCTGGCTCGGCCTGCCCTGCACCCCTGGCCCGGGCTCTGCTCTCAGCCTGGTGTCTGCTGTGCGACCCGTGCGGCGCCTGCCCCGCAGGGACAGGGGCGCTGATGGCTGAGGATGCAGGGCTCCCARAGAGAGGTGTTTACCGTCCCAAGTCTGCTCTCGATGGAGGCTATGATATACGTCCCGTCATATCACAAACTTGTAACGTACAGTTCTGTTTTCTCTTGTATTTAGAGAAATTATTCCAGTCGTATCCAAGTGTCCCAGCTCAGCAATATTCCCTTTGTCTCCTAATCCTGATCTCTTTTAAGGGAGAGCATATGGTTCTTCTTCCTTATGGTGTTTTGTATTCTGTCCTTGTTAGTATCCAGTAACGTTGGCAGTTTTTGTAGTCTTGGAGTATTTTACTAATTTGGTTGTAGGCTAACACATAACAGAGACTGAATTTTTATAAAAGAACATGTTCTTGAGGCTTTGACGACCCGAATTTTATTTTGCAAATATGTTTCCAGTTGTTATTTTAAAAWACCTGTCGTAGTTCTTCCATGGTTGTACATATATTTGCATGTTTTCCATTGATATTGTCATTGTGCTGTACTAATCACTACGTAGTGATTGTTTACTGAGGCTTTTAAGTGAAGCTCTTTTTGTACCCTGCATTTTACATTAAATACTGGCTTTAGCAACCTTATAAGAACATGCTTTTCGGGTGTATTTCTAACCTGTGGTTAGATACTRGCTTCCCATCCTAGCTRCTCCAAGGACTGGTCATCTAGGAGGGACTGGTAGGTTTGGGATTAGGRAAATGTGATTCTTTACATAAGCAAGTGTAACTTTTCAGAAAAGAAGTTGGCAAGGTACTGTTGTGGTTTGTTTTCAAGCATYTTTTAATCTTACTATACTGTCTTTTGGATTAATAGTAGTAATATTTGCATAATTAGAAGTGGAAAAAAGTATAAGGATAAAAACAATGATATGTGTTAAACAGCAGGGGAGAAAAATGGGTCTCTTTAAAGAGGATGTGGGAAAATGTTCCAAAAAAAATAACTATCAGGTGAAAATTGTCACTCAGCTGAAGAAACTTCTCATTACCTTAGAAGGGCTTAGCAGTTAAGTCGTTTTACCATGTGACTTCCAGCAAGTCATTAAGAACTTAAACAACTTTGGTTTCAGGCTTTTTCAAGCACTGTCATGTTTATTCCATGAAAAACAATTCTGTGGCTTGAATTTGAAGGCTTTTTGTGAAGGAGTGTTATGCAGTGCAACCGTGTGTGTCAGTAAGGAGCAGCAGTGAACGACCTTACATTGAAATRCTGCTGATAATTTATGTTTCTGGTTGTTTACTCTGTCATAGGTAGTTGTTGCAATTCTCAGTTGTACCACTGTTAAATGAAATGATTTTTCCTTTGCCTTGCATACTCCAAGTGTATAATTACTGAGTGAGAGGCTATTTTAAATAGCTTAGTTATTGAGGTATTTAGTGATGGAGCTCAATCATATGTCTTGCCTCATAATTTCTGGAAGAAGTGAAACAGCAAATAGGATTCTTTGGCTCGGCTTTATTATGGATTTAATGTGCAAGAATAACTAGATCTTTATTTCACAGAATTTGGGAATGTGTCCTAATAAGGGCTTTTGTTCTACAGCTGAACAGCATGTGACTGCTGTGATGTTTATCAGTGTTTCTCACATACTTGTGTAGTGAGATTGCACAGTGAGATATGCTGCCCATAGTCTCATAGAGAATGAAGGCTTTGAACTCCCAGTCTTTCCAGGAGACTTAAAATTCTTGTGGGGTTTGGTTGGTTGGTTGGATTTTTYTGCTCCATTTGTCTGTATCTGGTTCTTCCAGATCATTTTAGGTACTTAGGCTGACTTCTGATCAGTAATAGTTGTGTGGTTGATACAAAGTGGAAGGACTTGTACTCTGCTCTTTTACTATAAGGGAAATAAGAAATGTCTTTCTTAATGTTCCTAAAAGTACTGGGGAACCTGGAACAGAAGTCTATGTAGTCTGTCCTGCTTCCAGTTGTGCTTTTTTTTTCTTGAGGTTATTTTATTTTTCCTTCTTCTTTCACATTTCCAAACCCCTCTTTAAGATCTCTAGGGCAAATCTGTTGAGGTTTGCTTTGTTTTGGTTTTCCCAAAGTCTTTGTGTTGTGTGAGAACTGATGATAMAGGTCTCTCTGGTCATAAGGAATCAGATTTGCAAGAAAGAATTTATTCAGCAAGTATTTGGCACTTACATCCATATATATATATTGCACTCAGAGTTCTAGAAATGCAGCCCTGTAGGACCTATTGTTCCCTTTCTCTCAGGTTGGTTTAAAACTACTTGGATTATTCCAGACAGAATATTTGTAGACCTTGTCCTTAAAAACCTTGAAGAAGAAAAATTCCGTCACTTCTGTAGGCGGGAGTGAAGTTGCAGAAAGTGAGAAACTTTCTCACTTCTGTAGTGAGGGGTGGGGTTTTTTTTTAGTTTCCAAATTAAGTGTTCTTTGCTGGAGTTCAAGCTGCTGCTGATAAGAATKTGCTCCTGGTAAACTTTAACACCTAAGGGGATATTGTTCCAGTTTTAAGAACACTGTAAATATAGTTTGTGGTTGAAAGACTGWTATGGTTGTAGAAGAACCACCATGGTAGTTCCAGTTTTCTGAAAAACCTTCCTTCTGTTTGAGTAACTCTGAAAGACACTTCAGAAATGTAGTGCTGAACATCAAATGGTGTGTTCTTATTGGAAACTTGTGTTTCAAATAAAAAGACCTTTAAAAATAYTCCCTTTTGGAGTGCAGCTTTGTAATAAAAATACTTGGGGTCTGTAATGTAGTAGGTTGATAATTTACATGGTTTGTGTTCAAAATTTGAGTATTTGTTAACAGTTTGCATTTATYTGCTTTCCCTTACATTGGCAATTGGTTGTATCTTCCATCCAAAAGCTTAGTAGCTTAATTTATGATAACTGTTCTTTAAAATTACTTCAATGTTTTGATGCTTATAATTAATTCAGTTAAACACAGAAATACCTAAAGCTCAGTGAGTCCAGTCCTCTGCCCTTTGGAAGCGCAGTGGGATCATTCCCTCTGATGGCAGAGCTCCTCCTTGTGTTGCTTGTTTCTGCAGCTCCATCACCCACCCCGTGGTTAAAGTTTTACCTGACACTGAATTTCAGTAGTTTTGCTTTGCATACAGCTGACTGCTTTRTCTCTGGTTGCTTCTGAAAAGAGTTGATTCTCCTTGCAGCAGTGTTTTAGATTGCTATTAGCTGCCTTCCAGTTTTCCTTTTGAACCTCKTCACAGGACATAGGAATATGAATGTTGGCAAGATAGACAGTTTGATTGTCCAAGATTTTAAAGATGTTTTTAGTAGTTTGGATTTAAATKCAGTACTTAAACACAAATATTTGTTTTGATTGGGGGTGAACACATGCTGACAAAGTATCAGTAAGAAGTGTAAATGCTCATCTTACATTAGTAGTAGAGAAGTGRGATTTTAATAGTCTCTTGTCATGAGAAGTAGCTGATTTTTTTTTCCTAAAAAGGATAATTTCAACTTTGTTTTAAACACTTCAGCTAGAAAATTTCAAAGTCAGAGAGGAAAGGAGTGTTCTTGAGAGTTTACCTGTTGGTACATAAATTATAACATCCTGCTTTTTGTTGATGTTTTAGTTTATTAGCAAATATATATGTACATGAGAGTTGAATTTTTCAGAGCTAGTGGTGTGGTTTTTTTTGTGTGACTGGAAGTGTCTCTGAAGTATCTCCAGTTTAGGAAGGAAAAACAGAGAGATAGCCCAAATTGCGGATTGGAGGAGCTATGCAACTGGGTTACTGTGCCACACAGAATGAATTAAAGAGGGAGGAGAATGACAGAGCCTCCCCTGTATGTTTGTGTTTGAAACATACTCTGCCTGTGCTGTAGTGTTGGGAGTTAGGAATGTTATCTCCACTGCCAAGATACACCAAAGATAGATACTGCCAGAGAAGTTTTGCCATGCTGCTTAATTACTTATTAAATAAATGCTGTAAGAACATTTCAGATTGAAGGCATGGGTGTGTCTTGTGCAGTTGTGTTTTCTGAATTTATTCCTGTTTATTTTTTTTTTGTTCTGTGGCTTGGATGATAGAACAAAGCAGATTTCCTAATTGCCTAGACAGGACAAATCTGGGAGGGAACACAAGCATTAGTGTGAAATAGTCTTGGAAAACTGCATGAATGACCTGAACTGTGTGGGATGCAGTTCAGTCAAGAGAAACACAGAACAGTACCTTTGGGTAGAAAGAATAAACYTAAATATGAGAAACACATGGCTAGGCAACAGTTCTGTCAATAAGCAGCTGTATCACAAAATGAACACAGTGGAGTGGTGACAGTTCTGTGCAAAGCCAGGAGTGTCCCTGGGATTTGTGAATTTGTTGTTGTTGCCTGTGAGAGGGAAGTGGCCCTGCAGTACTCAGTGTAAGGCCTCTGGTGTCTCTGCCCTTGTTACTCTGCTTCAAACAGATTTGGCCCAGCTGAGAGTGTTAGAGAAGAGTTGCAATAATGACCTTTAAGGAACGACTGGAAGAATTGTACTTGTTTAGTCTTTAGCAGAGAAGGGGAGACATAATAATAGGCTTCAAATATGGTAAAGTTTGCAAGAGAGAACAGTGTAAGAAACTGTTCTCCCTAGGTGGGATATGAAATAATAGTCCTAAAGAGCACAAAAAGAGATTCTGATGTCAGGAAAAACCTTCCAGCTCCAGGAAAGATTATCTAACCAGGACAGATAATCACAGGGTTATATATCTGAGGGAAGTAATGGGATATCCATTGCTGAAAGTGCTCTAGAAAAGGTTAAATAACCTCCTTTTAGAGGTGATTGAGGTGTAGTTTTCTGTCCTYGGCATAGAAGGTAATATGACTTTTTAGCATTAGATTTCTCCTCATTTTTAGATTTTTGTAATATTGCTGGTCAGGATTTTAGAAAAGTAAAACAACATGGTGGAGAAAAAAAATTAGTGATGTAACAGTTGTATGATTTAGTAGAAAAACCTTTTTCAAATGTATTAATCAAAGGGTTTTTATAAAGTATTTTTAAAGCCATCTGTAATATAGAAGATAACTTTAATTGAGCCTTCACTGTAGATTTAATATCTTTGACTTGCCTGTAGGTGGTTTAAGTGATCCAAAAGAAAGAAACTGAGTCAAAAGTCTTTCAGAAGACTTCATTCAAGAGAAGCTCAGAAGAGAAATTCTAATGAGCCAGGGARTCAGGTGCATTGCAGGCTCTAAAGCAGAGCCATGCAACTTCACCTCTCTGTAAAAYTGAGATTACAGTTAATATCTGAGACATGTATGTTGAGGGGTTGTCACCACTGATAAAGTCTTAAGGTTCCTGAAAGGTTTATTATATAAATATATTATTTGAAATTGGTTTGTGTTCCATGTATTAGTAATAGATTTTGGTCTGTTATGCCCATTGCTATGTAATAGCAGTATAAATAAGCTTGAACAGAAACTTAGCTTGTCTGTTATATATACCAGTCTTACACAGAATTTCTCCTTTAGGACTCTTTTGGGTGATATAAAAATATTTTATTAAACTGGAAGAGCTAACCTTGATTTAAAGCTTTTTAGAGTTAAAAGTACTGAACAATTTGATAGAAMGTTTTGAACTAAATTCAGTTTAGTGCCTTATTCTGCATTTTTACTATTCAAAATTAAGTGCTTACATCCCATGTGATCTTGTCCAAGCATTTCTGATTTTTGGAATTTGACAAAGCTGCCTCAGGGTTAAGGACAGCTGAAGGACAGGCTTTGTGTCACAGTGTTTGTGCACTGGAAAGGGTTAAAGTGAAACAAATGTCACATTCCCAACAATGTAAAAAGAGTGTAGAGGRTTTACATAAAATGATGCTTTCAATGTGTTATAGCCTAATTGTAATTAGACTTTTAGTACATTTTCCCATCTCACCAGTTAAATGGATTAAACTTTGTGTTCTTTCACTGCACAGGCTACCAGCATTATCTTTGTTATAATTGATGGGAAATTATGACTAAACCATTGAGAAACAAAGTGTTGGTAACTGGCAGGGCACTGGGTTTAGATCCTGGTGTCATGTTTGCTTATATACACCTRGAAATCAATAAAGGAAGAATGCAAACACTGTTCACCATGTTAGACTGATGTCAGAAACAGAATTTGCTCCCTTTCTCAAGTATTTTAAGTCTCCCAGGGATTTTTCTTCTATGCATCACTGCAGTACAGAGGCTTTTTTGTAGCCTATTACAAAGGGATCATGGTGTCTCATGTAGGAAGGGCACAAGGGCTTAAGTCTGAGGCAGAGGCAGATGCACCTATTCCCTAAGCTCCACCTGAAGAGCTGGGACTGAGATGCCCCTGTCAGACAGAACTGCCTGGAAAAGGCTGCTGTAACCTGCAGTTTGGAGCAGCAGTTCCTGCAGAGGTGACTGGAACAGTGCACAGGTCGTGACTGACCAAAGATGTGGAGTAGGAAGCTGTTAGCATTTCAACAGATGCCATGGTTTGTTTGCTTTGGGTTATTTTCCTATTTCCAAGGTAAAAAAAAAAAAGGCAACTTCAAAAATTGAATCTTATTAATAATTTTAAAATTAGAMTATATTAGTACATATTTTCTACCCACTACATTCTTTTCATTTACTTGTGCTTTTTATGTACATGTCTTTAAAAGTCAGAGTATAACTAGCAGCAAGTTTTACTAGTTAGGGATACATGATTGTATTGCTTTTGTTAGTAACTAATCTGTGTAATTGCCACTTGAAAAGATTTGACAGTRTTTCTGTGCCTTGCTGTGCTGCCAGCACTGTTCTTTGGGGATTTCCTTAAAAGCTAGACTTCAGGAAAAAGAAAGCTAGCTAGATGTTCTCAGGTCTTCTCAATCCTCACTAGTCAAYGTTTCTGGTGTTGTTTGGTTCAAGTCTGTTTATTTATTTACCCTTGGGAAAATAGGCAAAATGAGAAGCCAGTATAGCTTATGGGGCTTTTTTTTTTTTTAACTAGTGTTTTATTTTCAGCARAATTGTGATGTTTATTGCATCAGTTTTCTGGAAATTCTATATTCAGTGCATTCTAAAAAAGGCAGAAAGACTGAAAAAACAATCGTTATTCACAGTATTATTGTAGAGGTTGCTATAGTGCAATTACTTTTCATATGTGTGTGGATAGTTTTAAACCCATCTGGGGGGAATGGTTTCAAACAGAAAAAAATGTAGTTACGTAATTTCTCTTAAGGGAGCTCAGGTGAGAATTTTTTCTGGATCACGGGAATTCAGTGATCCTTTGTTAAGAGGATTCCTAAAATACTTCAGATGAAAAAGGTTCTTCACATATCTGCTRTCTGACAGCCAGTGCTAAAAAGGACAGTGAGAAACATTCACTCCTTGTGTGATGTCCTAGTGCAGATAAAACTTCCCACACCTCTCCTATCCCAAAGTGAAGTCTGTCTTTTTCAGATTTCTTGACATGTCTTTTGGAGGTCTGAATTGTTGAATCAAAGTGAATTTTGCAAAGCCTTGAAAATCCTCTATTCTCATAAATGGATTGCCTTTTTGGAGTACAATTTGCTGTCAAGACCGTTCCGATTATACAAGTGTACAGGAACAGATTTGTTGCTGTTAAGGTCTCTTTAGGCAATCTTCAGTTGTTCTGACTGCTCCTCAAAAAACAAAACAAAAAACCCAACACAATACAGGTAACCAGTTTCTTCTTAAGACTGATGGATTTTAGTTACATCTGTCATGATCTGAAAATATCTGTGCTTAATTCCAGGCCAGAAGCAGTTTTATTGGAAATACACCTGTTACATGACGGGTTATTTTTTCCTTTGATCAGAATTCTGAATGTAGAGAATGTTTTGCCTCTCTTTYGGGTTCTGGGGGCAAAGGCAGGCCAGTTACTGTCATTTTATCCYGTGTGACTCATGTCTCATTGATTTTCCACTTGAGAGGCACTCTGGTGATTAGACCTTTGTGTCCTGCTTTTAGGGTGTATCTCATAATTGAATTAGTTGCAGTTAGATCAGTTACCCTTTTAAAACACTTCTTAGATGGTTGTGTGTCTGTATTGGCCAAAGAAATTCCCTCAAAGAAACCATCCCAAAAGGTGAGGAGACTGTCTGTGAGAAGTAGGAGAGCTCTGGAGAAGCTGTGTAATATTCCTGGTACCATTTTCAGGTTTGATTCAAGTGTCACTATAGCTTTGTTATGTGACTTGTACCAAATAATCATGTGGACGTTTCTTCTCCTCCTGTCTGTTCTGGCAGCAGCCTGATTTGCAGACGTGGCATGAGCTCCAATTTAAGTCCTGTTTGCTTCTCTTCCTTTAAGTGTGCCCTTCCTTTGTGTGGGCTGTAGCATGGCTTCCCTGCTTGGTTCACTCCTGCAACTGCCTTGAAACAAAAGTTTGCTTTTCTAATGCTTAGAAATTAGCTTCTGTTGAAGTGTGGACAACTGTTGCTTTTTTGACCTTATTTTCCATGATGGGATGTCAAAAAGAGCCCAGGGGTTTCAATCAGTAACAAATAAGAATACAGAAAGTTCGCAGGGYTTTTTTTCTCCCCTCAGATACTCTTTTTGTGCCTCTGCTTGTGTTAGTGGAGACTTGCATCAGCTGGATTTCAGTTCAGTTTTCAATAGAATTTTAACAGATCTATATTGAAGTGTTAACCAGAATGAAAATAGAGTAAAACATGTTGCTCTGACCTCTGCTGTGGACAGAAGAATGTTTCCCCAGCATTCACAATTCCAGAATAATACAGGTTATAGCTGGGCAAATACAGATAGATGGAAACAATAACTTGCTGGAATTAGTTCCTGTGCATCAGGTAGAAAGTATTTTTATCCTCCGCATGGAAGTTTAGAGTTCCAAGATGAGAGGAGTCCCTGTGCTACTTAGGCTCACAAAGCATGAGGGAGAGCCTGAGAGAAGGGCTTCACATTACAKCAAACCTGATCCAAGGTCTGTCTGTCACCAGAATGCAAAGTCGTGGTTCCTGTTTTCCACTGGCTCCTGTGCTCATTTCACCATTACAGTGAGCCTGTCTAGGAAGCTAAACTAGAAGAATAATGACTCTTTTGTAAGGACTTGTGTTTTCCAAATCAACTCACTGTGAGATCGGATTGAATACAAAAGCAAATGCATGGGAAAAATAGGAAAGATGTCCTGAGAGTTACAGGGGGGTGGGRTTGCTCCTTTTTGTTGATTAAATCAATTAACAGTGAATGAAACCTCACCTGGGAAGTCTTGTTGCAAAATTAAAGAGAATTATTAAAGGTTCACCACCAGCCTGTGAATCCACCCTGTTGATAAAGAAGTGGGAATGTAGATGGGTGTGGTTTTGATTGCTGTGATAGGAAGGTGGAGGGAAAGTGCTGTCTTGGACAGAACAATAAAGAAGGAAATGCTGTTTTGGGAAGTATCTAAGTARATGTAATTGAGCAGGGGCAGAGAAAGGACCGTTGCAGTAGTTCAGATGCAAAATGATGCATCCTTACAAGTTACCCACTTGGAGTGGCAGTGAAAACCTTTGGATGTCAAGCCAGATGCTGAAAGAGGGTTCTGTCTCTAAAAAAGCTGTTTGCTGTCTTTGTAACCTTCATTGTCAATGAATGTGTAACCTCTGACATAGGCCCCTGGACTCACCAAGGTATTTTTAATTATTCTGTTATCTCACACAGGGATTTACATTTTTATTTCCATAGTGGCTATTTAAATACACATACATTGCAGAGTTGCTCCTTTCTTATCACTTAGAGCTAATTAAAAAAATGTTTTAATGTTTTCCTCAATTGAGCAAGGATAATCCAGACTGTGTGCATGCAGAACTCAGAAAGGAAGCAGTGCCCACCTTAGCTGGCAGGTGATTTAAGAGGAGCATTTTAAGTCAAAATAGGCAGATGGTCATTTCAGTTTTGATAAATATCCAGAGTGATATTTCAATAAAATTATTTTCAGTGGTTGCAGAAAAAAAAACCCTCCTCTAGTCTGGTGGTGATGAAAATCTGATGACTATTTCACCACTTGAGTCAAAAGAATCTCACAAAACTGAGCAAATGGGTATGAAAATAGAAACTCATTGTTAGGAATGTGAAGTAATGCATAAGAATAAAAGAGCTTTATGCAAAAAAGCCCAACCCTGACGTGAAATCAGCTATTAGTGCTCAGGAAAGTCTTCTGATAGACGTTTCTCTAAAGCCATCAACTCAGTTTTCACTAGGTGTCARAAAAGTAAATAGAGTTGAGTATTAATAGAAAGGGGTCATGACATAAAATATTAACTATTCTRCAGTAAAATCTATGACATACATAGGCCATGCCTCAGATATGATTATCCCACACTGATCTGTGTGCTASACTTAGTGCAGAAATGGGCAATAAGAATAATCAAAAGTTGGGATAACTTCTTTATGAAGAACAGYAAGGAGATACACCAGATAAAGTAACCATTAATTCTAGATCTTACAGCAAAGGTATATCCTCAGATACTGTGAAACTTAACTTTTAAAGGTATGAGAGTTTTATGGAGGKTTTTTTTTCCCTACTGTTATCAAGGAAGGAATGTGTTTAATTGCCCTAGGAGAGATAATAAGTCACTGAGTTATGAGGGCTTTGTGTGTTCAAGATACAGCAAAGGCTGCCCAGGAGATGTATTCTTACTGTATTTATTTTTCTTCTTTTATGGCTATAGCATTGTGCTGTGAGTAATACAGTTGTTCACAGCTGAATAATTTTGTACTTTTTTACAGAAATTTTAGATGCTYTCCAAGATAACTGGCGATCAGGGTTGGGGTTTTTCTTCTATAATATTTTTTAAAAGGTTAAGCAGTTTTATGGATGRTATATAAACTACATTTGTCAAGTTAATCCTTATTTAATATTTCATGTTAGCTCTTCAGAGCTATTAAGTAAGGAATAAGCACAGCACTTGTTTTGCTATAGTGCTGTTAAATTCCTTAGAATGCTTTGTAAAAACTGCAYCTTAGAAAGAGCCAGTAAGGCTTTTTTAGGTCACCACTGGCAAACTGTAAGTGATTTATTATTAAAAAGAACCATATATAGAGTCTTCTGCTCGATATCTTTATAAATGTAAGTGTGCAAAAGTGAACCATTATAATTTCTAACTTTGTAATTGCTCTTAGTGATTATTTTCAAATTTGTACTCTRAAGACTCCAAACTGTATGGCATATTCAAAAAGCTAATGGTCATTCTGATTTTGGTCTTGTAAGGCTTAAACATTTGGAGTAAATTATCTCTGTAGCTGAATGCTTCGGAGGGATAAAGTAGGAAAGAAGTCAGTTTCGTGTTGTATTTGTGTAAGTTGGTATCTGAGCCCGTAGTAAATAATGGAACCGTTTAGTCTAAGCTTTATCTAATTTTTCCAAATGAGAAGTTTCTAAATGTGTTGTCATTTGATACAGTATGTGAGCAATCCTGGTGTGCAGCTCAGAGACAAAGCAAGAACTTAACTGCAAGTGCAGGTTTTTCACTGCTGTGATGGGTTGGCCATTTAGGGAAGTGTCTGAACCCTGGCAATCTGCTTGTGTTTGCTCAGGATAGGTATGGAAACTACATAATTCACACTCCCTGACCCACCTTCTGGCAGCTTCTTCTTGCTTCCTGAATCTGTGATAAAATGTGCTGAAGGTAGAGAGTATCTCTTTTTTTTTTTTTCTTGTGCTTAGAAAAATTCTGTAATGGCTGAACTTGGAACTTGAATAGCTTTTTAGTGTTTCTTCAGTTCTTTAACCTGATGTTACAGGGTAATTGCAAGGAATGGTAAAATGAGTGTCTCCTTCTTATTTATGGAAATAGATCCTATCGAGAATTTTAGATACCATAAGCAGACATGTATTTTTATATAAAAGGTTAAATGTTCTAATTGCTATTCCACTAAAATGTGGTCAGAGTTTGCCCTGAATTATTAAATACTACCATAGTCATGAATCCTATTGTCTTGAGACAGAAGAGGAAAGTCAAATCTGTGAAAAATTACTTCAGTTTCAGAAAACTAAAATGAGAAAATGCAAGATGCTGTTTAAAGCCTTGAAGTTTCATGTGTTTTATTAGGGAAGATGCAACTAAAAACCTACACTATCTTACTAGAGCTGAATGTATGTATTTGCAACATCTCTGACATTACAATTGCAGAGGCATACTTTATGCATGTAGTAGCTTTCTGTCATTAATAATACCACTGGGCTTTTTTTTTTTCCATGCCTGAGAAAGTATATCTTAAGCAAAGTCAGACAAACTGAGTAGAAGACAGAGCTCTGAGTAAAACAAAAAAACCTATTCTCCCAATAAAAAAAAAAAAGACAAAGCAGAACAGAAAAAAGCCAATGGAAGGCAGAATGGAGAAAGTTAAAATGAAGTTGCTGTGAGAGTTGCATTGGGTATCTAACCTTGCCTTGTCTTTTTTGCCATTTGTAAAAATAAAAATACAGAATTCTCTTTTTAAAAAAACATCGGTGGGATAGCCTGAATACTAAAATTTATGGGAGCTCAAGGGAAGATGAGGAAAGTTCATGGAAGAGAAATTCAGTGAAATTTAGAAAATAAATAGAAATCACATATGACTTAGGAGGACTCTGAGCTAAAAATATTTGGGAGCTATAATGGTATTATGCACAGAGCTCTTGCCTAACCATCTGCTTATCACTGCTGTTGGAGACAAAAGTACTGACTGCAGAGACTGTGGCTTTACTCTGTGTGAGAAAAGAGGCTTGAAGTTAATAATGTTGAGCATAATTGATTTGCATTTAAATTTAATGAGGAAGACGTTTTGAAAGTGAATAGTCAATTAACATGCAAAGGGAATCAAGTGTCTGTGCATAGGTGACAGATATGCTCATGTGCTTAGGCAGCAATAAGTACCTCCCTTTTGCTCTGTGAATGTACTGCAACATCTCAATATCAAGAGAGATCTTTACAAAGTCCTTGATAAAGTATTCAGCTGCTGGGACAGGGCAACAGAATCAGAATGAATTTTTCACTTCATAGGCAGTCTTTCATTTTATACTTGAACAGTGAGCATAGTTTTGAAAATAAATTGTCTCATGTAGTTGCAGGAAATCATAAACTGAGTGTTGCAAAACAAAACCCCAAAGAACAATAAATTCAAGGCAGAATATCTGGGTATTCCTTATATCACGAAGTTGAATAAAGGAAGCCAGAAGAAAAGCATGTGTAGGGTAAACTGTAGTTGTATTTCAGCAGTGTGTTGACAGGTTAATGGTAGGTTTAGAGTAATAGTGTAAAGTCTTAGAAATGCTTTGMAATGCATTTTAAATCAATCAAATATGTATATTTAGCACGTTAATAAGATACCTGGAGAAGAAACATGCCTAGTGGTACTGTATGAAACGTTGTACTCTCCTGGCTTAGTCTTTCAAGGGAATAAATTTGTGACTTTGAAAGATCAAGAAAGTGTGAATGAGACTATTCTGAATTTTTACTGTGCAAGGGCTGTAGGAACTGCAAAACTYATAAGTAAGCCTGCATCTAGATGAAAAATGAAAGTGGAGCAAACCTAAAGGTTCTTTGTCAGTGGTCACAGGAAAAGCAAAAACCTGTAGGAAAAGAAMAAACAACACCCTGCATTCTTACAGGRCAGTTACATTGGCAATTAATTAAAYATAATGCCAAAGYGTTCAAATGAAGAAAATGTTCATACTGAGAAAATAAGAGTAACCAAAAGGCTGAAATTTTAAATGTAAATGTAGGCYAGACAGAACTCCCTTTGTATTTCCAGTTGGTACTGTAAGCATACGCCAGACTGAACACAGAAATCATGGGAAATAAAAAGCAGCATATTGTTTATCAGTGAATGTGCTGGCCTACAAAGACCTTCTGAGCACAGCAAGAGAGGAAAGCAGAATGGCAAGCAAATAAAACAAAATTACATGTGATGTGGTCATAGTTCTACTTGAATTATATATATTAGACTAGAAAAGTAAATTAGGCTACCAGTGTACTGTTAAATCAAGGAAATTGTGGCCAGCAATCCTATCTGAAAGTAGCTGGATATGAACAGTAGCAGCTAGAARAAGGTAATGTACTAATTGAACTGGCAGCAGTCCTACAATAAAGTCAGTGTCTTTTTAAAAAAGGCCTCTCGTAGCAGTAGATGTGCTGTGATTCAAAGCAAGGGGTAAGTGACAGTGTTCTTATTGCAGGTTTTGTTTCCTGTGCCTGAAGACAGGACAGCAGCAAAACAGAAAGCGGCTGCTCACTGCCCCTTTAAGAGCTCTTAGAGACCTCAGTTCTAATGCACTTAAAACACCTTCAGAACTTGCCAGTGGAAACTCCCAAGCCAAGTAGACTGAAATATGCGTAACAGTCTTATTACTCAGAAAACCTAAATACAGCCTGAACACACAGTGAGAATGTCAGGCCATAGAGGTGTGTTGARACCTCTCTGCTTAACAGTCACAAAGCAGAATTTGGAAAGCATCTTAAGAACAAACATTTTCAAGTGCTGATAGCTGCAGGATGCCCAAGCATTGTGAGAAAACGTGTCTGCCTTCAGGTTCTTCTGGGGAGAAAGGTGCATTTTGGTGTAGATGATGCTGACATCCAGCTCACAGAGCAGGAGCTGCTCAGAACTGCTTTGAGAGACTGCAGTGGCAAAGCTGTCAGTGTGGCTAAATGTGGCTGTAGCAGTTGTGCTGTGCATCAGACCAAACTGCAACATGAGGCAATGAAAACAAACAGCATCCTTTCTGGAAGGCAGAAGGAGGGATGGGTCTTTTTACTGCAGATCACTGTTTTGAGAACTGCCACAAGTGTTACAGTTCTAGCATAGAGTACAGTACTGAAACTGAGCTSTAGCACCTCAGTTTCTTTAGAAAATAGATATTTCTTTGGCTGTTCACCAGAGAAATGACTTGGTGTAATACGATTTTATTAATATGTCAGAGTCAGTTGTAATAGAGCCACATGAGCATTCAAAAGAGCTGGGGCTCTTAAAAATAACTGCCAGTCAACAAGTGACATAAGGCAAGGCATTTACAATTGGACACAAWGATCTTAAGGKTCKTTTCCAGCCTAAATGATTGTRTGAKTCTATGGTAGCAGGCTACTACTGTGTTTAAATTCAAGTTTAAAGCATACTTGGCTTATAAGCATGTCCATTACTTTGCCAAGCCTTTTGCAAGTGAGAACTGGTCGGTGTGGTGGTGGTGACTGGTGCTGTGATTGTACACACAGGATCAGCAGGTGTGCCAAGGGATGCCTGTAATTCTGGGAGCATGAAAATGCACTGGGTGAGAAGACACAGCACAGCCACAGCTGTGACAAACTCTTTGTTTTTTTTCTGTCCTTCATGGATTTTGGGATAATTCTGTATGCCCTCCCTGCCCCCAGTCTGTCCAGAATGTTTTAAGCATTTGGAGTGTGATTTAGATCACTGTTCAGGTGTCCCTCTGTTTGTTTACTRTTGTCACTAAGTAATATTTGAATCCTTAGGCCAACTTAGCAACCCCTCTAAATTTAGCTGAGAGTAAACATCTAAGAACTGTAGAGAGYTTGCAGCTTTCACAAAAATTGTAGCCCCCTTTTTGAGGGGGATTTGAGGCCAGTAGTTACCTGCTACACATGGTTTGCAAGCAGTCTAGTCAGTGCRTGTGTGGGTTGGAATTTGCCTCACCATCCTTGAGGTTTGGAGATGGCCAGAGGGAGGAACATGAAATTTTTCAGAAAATTGAAGGTGTGATGGGATGTGTGGCAGAATGGTGCCATGTTTAGGACTGCAAAGCCAGCTCATTGCTGATCTGCTTATAGAATAATGTGTATCCCCTGGATAGGGGGAAAAGCCTCAATTGAGGCAAAAGCATTATCAGATGGAAAATCAGTGGTTAAAACAGATTTCATGAGTGTAGCTAGCTGGACARACAGCCTTCTCACTTTTTGTTTCTTTGGGGAGTGAGGGCATATTTTGAATTTTGAAGAAAAATCTGTAACAAAACCACTTTAATTCTGAAACAACATTGAAAATGTTTTACAGGAACTGTTGCATGCCTTTTCCAGACTGGGTTTTTATTTGCCTCAGTAAATGCAAGAGCACTTCAAAGCACAGCCCACACAGAGCACCTGGCTGTGTGTGTGGTGCTGTCTGAGCTGTACCTCAGCCTGGTGAGGCTCATGGAAGCTCATGCTGTAATTCTGCAGATAAAAAGCTGTATTAATTGTTGCATTTCAAATGCATGCCCTTGACTGAAAATCATCTGGGATAAAAATGTATTCTAGACAGTATTGCATACAAGATGCCCTTTACAGTGTACTTCTTAAGGTAGCATGTTTGTAGTCACTGCTCCAAAAGTAAATCAGACAGAGCAGTAATTTCCAGTGTAATATTCTACAAAAATGAGCAAACTGGTTTATCCTGGGGCTTTTAAGAAAAAAGTAAAGAAGCATTGATTTTCTCCATCAAGTTCCTTTTCATCTGTAAACTGCTAGCAGAATTATTAAGTACTTGATAACCTCTAACAATTGCAGCCTACCTATKGGAAAAAGCAGTGTCTTTTTATGCTAGATATTTTCTTATATTGTAATAATAACTTCTTCAGGGAATAAATAATAGTTTTCCTATTTATATAAAACTGTGYGCTGTGTTTAAAAGATTAAATACAATTGGAGTCTTCTCCTRGAGTAACAGTTTGATAAATGGTTTACTGTAATTAAGTTAGTGTAATTACTTTTATAATGAGCTTTTCAAGAACCTGTGTGATTTAATGTATCTCAAAGATGTTAGTCACGTGTTTTGGTAATCCTGCACAGGAGATACTCTTTGGATAACAGGACAGCTAATTAGCAATTGAATGGTTTCACATGAAAAAGGCRTATTATCATTTAGAGTGGGACTTTCACCCAGAATGGTAAAGTGGATTGAGGTGTGGTGATAAGGATATAGAGAGATGGCCAATAATGAGGCGAAGCATAATTTTTTTAACTGGGATGTGGAAGTTATTTACGTAGTCTGGTTTTAATTTTCTTGATAAGTTAATTGTATCAGACAGTAGTRACTTTATTGACTAAATATTAGTCAGTAAAGTAGGTTCAGTAAGGGTGTTTACTTTAAAGCTACTTTATTCTTTATT
The DNA here is from genome assembly GCA_902810485.1 of Alauda arvensis. NCBI lineage: Eukaryota > Metazoa > Chordata > Aves > Passeriformes > Alaudidae > Alauda > Alauda arvensis. The sequence continues at coordinate 275,769 of CADDXX010000485.1, forward strand.
CAGGACAAGTGCAAATTGTATTAAATGATCATTTTTTTGCATTTTTCTGTTAAGATTACATGCTAAAGATGAGCACACCAGGTGATGCACTGAAGTGTGGAACATGGTTCCTTGTTCCAGGGGTCTGTGGTTTATCACCTTACACCTACATCACCTTAAAAAGTTCATATTTTCAGCTTTTGTGACCATGTGATCCCATGCTTGTGCTGCAGCACATTGTCCTTTAATATGACCCACTGGAAAAATTGAGCCATCTGAAAAGAAGAAAAGATGTTATTTTTGGCTCTGACCTATTTGTAGATTTATTTCAGAGTATAGTTCCACAATAGTTGYGTTGACAGAGTTGTCCCAGGTATTTGAGACAGATAATTGGGATCAGTGCTTTGTGATGTGTGTAGGTGAAATCACAGATTCTGCCTGTTCCTTCCAGTTATTCCCAGTTCCAGTGTCCCTTTTTCACAGTTGTGATCTTTCTGTCTTCTAGCAGTTCTTCAGGATTTCCAGTGTCTCTTTCTGCAGTCAGGCTCCACTCACTWTGCCAGTGCATTCACATTCAGCATTCCCCTCAGCCTGCCTCCATCCCAGCTCCACCAGGATTTCTGTTCTCAAGCAAATGCTTCTCTGTACCAAATCCCAATTTCTTACTCAAAMATACGGAGGAAGAAAACCTTCTTGAAGAAACAGTCAGATGTGTCTTAAGCAGCAAGAAGGGTTTAAAATAATTTCCATATTTGTGCACAGAAATGAGTAATTATTTTGACTGAGAATTCAGGAGAGAGACAGTAGGGTGGGAATATCAGTCTGAGACAGATGCTTCACTGTATAATTTCARCACAAACTCTAATTTGGCCAAGATACAAGAAACTGAAAGCAGTTTTAAGTGTTTCAGGCTTTAAAGAGAAGAAATTTAACATAGTGGYTGCTGTTCTAGAGTTCTGCTGTGAAGTCACACTTGTATAATTCATATTTAGTTTTATGTGAAGTAATTTTGCAATCTTATCCTGGAATGTCTGGCTGGAAGAGGAGTGATGCCTGTATCACACCCTTCCTCCCAGTCAGTTTCCTCATATGGGTGGCCCAGAATTGTGAGAAGTACTGGCAAGATTTGATGGCTCTGCTGAGTGGAAGGGGTGCAGAGGAACAGATGTACATTGCTGGTCACTGTCATACAGCTCCCTGGTTTGACCTTTTTTTGTGGTTTTAGAGAAAGAGTAGAACAGCGTTAGAGCAAGGTTGAGCTTTTGTTTGTTTTCATACATCCTATTATTTAAGTACCAATTAGTTTTCCCTTCCCATTGCATTTTTTTTTTCTTCCAGAAAGAAGAAGAAATAGCTTTCCACAAGAAGATTCTTTCTGAAGAATTTTTTTCCTCTTATGTAAGAATAGGCTTGTCTAGCCTAGTGAGTCCATCTCTTTGAAAGAAGAAAAACACCAGATTGAACTATCCATTCTTGTTCTTTGCAGTTTTAGTTTTGAGTAAAACATTTCCCTTGCTGGTCTGCTTGCTTTTAAAACCTGTTGGCAGTTTTTCAATATTATTCTATTTTTTCTTTTGCTTTCTTTATTTTATGTTACTAGCCTTTTATAGATAAGATTAATGTAAGTAGTCCCACTCTGACAGACTGTATTTTGACCATATGTAATATCGTCTTACTGTGTCAGAGACAGCTGAAATCTCAGAACTCCCATAACATTTATTAATTTTTACTGCATTTAAGCTTTTATTATAGCTTTAAGCTGCTTATTGTTACATATTATTTCAAGTAAGATCTTCATAATGTCTTTTGGTGAAGGTTATTTCTGTCATGTGGAAGTACTGCTTGTTTTGAGGTAATGTAGAATCAGAAGAATAAATTGCTGTTTCCAGAAAACTGATTTCTTGCTAATGTAGTTCTGTGAAACTCAGTATGTGTGGGAAGAGATGCTGGCATACTCTAGATGTGATAGACTGCTGAATATAATTTGTTAAATGAAATTCATCCCCAATTTAGCAATACTACTTTGTTAGGAAGTGATGTATTTTCTGTGCAAAAATAATCCCAGATTTTGATAATCTGGTGTCTGTGCAGATTCTCATCTTTTCAGAGGTGCTGATTTTTTTGTCTTGGGCAAATACTTCTGTGAGGGATTAGATTCTGTTTGCATAAATAGCTGCTGCTTTCAATTTTTAAAAATGTGCTTGCTTGGATGTGAGATGTACTGACAGTTTCTGCAGTCATCTGAACTTCAGCCTCACTCTGRGGATTGTCCTTCCTGATTAATGTGTGACCCTTTCCTGTGTGGTCTCAGCAGCAGCATTTGCYCACTGGCTTCTGACCCAGGTCCTTCCCCATGAGAGACAAATCCAGAGTCTCTTGCTTATTTCAGAGCTCTGTCTGCATTACATTCTATTTAACCTGGAACTTGTTAATTTTTAGTGGGCTCTGCAGAACACAGTCTGTTGTTTCTTAGCTGGTTATCGCTTTTATCACTTTTCAACTTTTAGTCTTTATTGCAGTATTCCAGTATTCTTTCTTAARTGTTGATGTGGTTCCCTGAAAAAAGGCTTTTAGACCTAAGAGCTTATTTAGTTTCCCTTGCACTCCTCATGCCAACTCATAACCAGCTTCTAAAATGAGTGGTGTCCAAAACATTAAATTATTCTTCCACTGAATTTCGCTGCCACAGAGGATGTGGTTGTTCTAAGTGAAAAATGTCCTTGTAATTGGTTATGCAATGTAAAGGAATAAGAGTTAATTTTCAAGACAGTTTTTGCAAGGGAACTTCTGGGAAAAATATATAATTGTTTGCTTATTAAGCCCTTGTGAGTGTTGTTTTCTACATTTTAAGTGTAATTAAAGTGCCATCATTTCACTGTATCCTGATGAAAGTTTCCTGTTTTTGTAAATAATTTCTTCCTCCATCCCTGCAAACTGCTATCAGCAAAAAATTCTGACTAAGTCAARCTTTTTTACCCACCTTGGTTTATTCTCTTTGATACTTACACAATCTTTTTGCTGTGTCTAAAATGCTTCAGCTGTCCCCAAAGGCAAACAGATACAGCAGGRGTTGTGTCTTTCCTACTGTGAGTAAAATAGGGCTGTTTTGGGCAAAAGGAAATCAGGAGAGATGAGGTGTACAAATCTGACAAAATACTGATATTACTACTCCAGCCATTCCTGAAACAGCTTTTTCATATGTTCTTTACTTAGGACTGGTGAAATAATTTAAAACTGAGGAGATTAGGCCACCTTCAAATTGGCTCACTGTTACATTTTGTTTCAATGTTTTTTGTTTAAATGTATTTTGTKTTTTTACCAAAGTTACTGAGCTAGTAGGGTTATTGGGTACATTGGGTACGTTGTTCTTTCACAAAAATTGGTCAAACTGTGCTGTACTTCTGTGTCTCCAGGTACATCAGTTCAAGGGATCTTTAGGAAATGCAACAATATGGATTAAGAGTAGCATGCATTTTCAAGTGGTTGTCTTTGCCTTCTTGTTCTTCCCTTCTTTGTTTGTCTTATTATGATGATAGTTCTCTGCTGTTTGTTTAATTGAGAAATCCCACTGAATAAATGAAACCTGATTTGATGTAGTTACCTACATAATAGAATTTATGGTACTTCATGTAGCATCACTGTAGAAACATCTTCTGTTGCRGAATGTCACTGCAATTGGACATAATTAATCTCCTCTTATGCAGCTCAGTTTGTATTTTGAATTGGCAACTTAAAGGTGAATAATTTTCTGTTCTTACCAGTAAGAAATCCTAACTAGGTTGAAAATAAAGATGATTTCCAGTAATCTAAATATAAAAACTGTGTAGAATGAAGAGTATGGAGGAACCTGTCAGCTTGTGTTTTAGATCATGAMGTTTTGAATTGTCAAGATGAAAATAAAGTCACTTGTATGAAGTCAATAGAATATGAAGCAAGCTTCAATAACCACCATTCTTTAGTGAATTGTGGTGCATTCATAGTACTGGATGTTCTTAAATGTGATTACTGGTGTGTTTTTTCAAGTAGTAACTTGGTTGTTGGCTCAGATGCCCAGATTGGAGATGACTGAAAGCACTGTGTGACTTTYGGGTCTATAGATGTCTTTCAATGTCCAAAATACTTCACTTCCACTACAAACGAGGTGTTATGCATTGTTTTCCTTGGATGAAGAATAGGTTTMATGTGAACTCTAGAAAGCATTTTAGTCCCATTGTATATAGATGAAGGTTATTCAGGGATTTGGAGCCAATATGAGTTTAGAGGTCTGCTCAGTTAATTAAAATGAAGCAGAGTTTTTCACTGTGTATCTAATTTTAAAATACATTTGACAGTGCATTTCATAATTCATTAGTTGTAGTAATACCTTTCACTACTTGTTTTCTTGTGTCTCTTCAAATAACTTCTGAAATTTGAACACTCTAACACATCTCCTGCAGATTCATTTGCTTGCACATTAAGTGTGTGATACAGTGAATCACTTAGAGACTCCCAAGAAAGATGTTTTACATTTGAAACCTAAATTAGCATTTCACATATTTAATTACTTTATAGCATATTGATTTTTCTTTCGGTAGGACACATTTAAATTACTAATTTAAAATTAGTAATTTCTTCTTCAGAGCTGTTACTCTTTATATGTCCTGTTGTGTTCTTCTTCATTTTTGGTGTGGTAATTTTAATGTTTTATTGATATCTTTGTCCTTTTCTCAACAGTTTTCAAAATCTGGTTAATGTGATGGCATAAACTGGTAAAGCATTTGGATTACATGATGGATATCAGCAATGGTGATTGATACTATTTGAGTGGTACAGTAAGAGTATGCTTTATGAAATGCCAGAAGTTTACATTTCTTCTAGTTTTGCAATGGTAAGTTTTTTTACATTTGTACTAAGGTAATAATAACAACTTTTTATCTTGTTATGTAAAGGTGTATTTCTTTAGAAATATCAGCAAATCAGTAAAGGTTTCTCTCTTACATATGATTTCTGAAGTGTGTTGAGTTCAGCAGTAATTACTAACCAAAGTATACATTTGAATTTGGTTTAGGTTATTTTATTGGTATTGATTTGAAATGTCAGTTACTCACCCCTAATGTGGGCTAGCTTTAATTAGAACAACCTAGGAGAAATGGAATATGTAAATAAACCTTGTTTTTCATGTTTGGGTTCAGCCCCAAATGAGATCACTCTCCAGATGGTATTGAGCTTGTGTGCAGAGAGGGAGAATATGCAGGCAAGTTTATCCATGTGGAAAATAGGTGTAAAAACCATTATAGAAAGCACATAGTGTTTTGCTGTCTTCATTCAGCTGCTGATGTTTGACCATTTGCTGCTTGATGTAATATTTGTATTTTCTCTTAAGGCAGAGTGTGTTGGAGAGCTCACACTTATTTAATTTTAAGTGGGCAGAATGAAATTTAGTGCTGCAGCATCTCCTTAGATGTGTTTTCAAGAATACAAACAGTGTACCCTTCCAGGCATTCATCTAAACAGGAATAGCTGCCAAGCAGGAGGGTTGTAGCAGCACAAATAAATCACAGTTTTGAGAACATTTGAAATTTTCACTTTATAATTGTCTTTTTCTTTGTTGCACAAAATGATGTGCTGTCCTGCACAGTTGTGTACAGAGCCATACCACATGTACACAGAATTACCTGCTTTCTTCTACAGTCTTGTCCAGAACTCCACCAAGCAATGCTCTTAGAATACAGTGCTTTTCTTTAGAAATACTGCTTGCATTGTGAATTCCTAAACACACAACACAGTAAATACAGGTAATTGTTGAACAGAATTGTGTTGGATGAGAGTGTACTTGTCCCATTCTCTTTTCTGTTCTAGGACCAGCTGACACTTACATTGTAGATTTGGGAGAACTTATGAATTTATGTTCTTTTTTTTCCTTCTTTGTTGAAAATGAAAAACACCTCTTGAAACAATTTTCTCCATTTGTTCTTTTCAGCATTTCTGAGTAATGTGTGAAAGGTTTGACTCCGTATTTAAAATTTGTAGTCTTCACATCATATGACAGTTGAATGTGTTTGGATAATCTGGAATTTGAGTAGGTGAAAAAGGGARGGTGTGCCATTATGCACAAATATAAATCTATTCATTAGCAAGGCCATTATGACAGATCTGTGGTGAAATGGAGGTTGACACATTAAACTTTTAAGGATTAAATGAAGAGAAGGGTAAGACTGAACTGAGTTCTTTTAAAAGAATCTCTTATTTTGAGATCCCGGGCAGGTCAAGTAATCCTGCATTTCAACCCTGCAATGTGAAACTTGGGCACTCTGAAATGGGATGTTTTAAACTTATCTTTGAGTCTGAATTTACTTAAATCTGATGTCAGTGATGATTCATGTCACCAGCTGAGAGAGAAACAGCCTTCCAGTACCTCAGAGGAGATTTCTGATAGAGAGAGCCAGGCTTTTGGTGTCATAAATGGTACAGAACTAGGAGAGGCCCCACCTGGGTGTAAGAAAAAATATTTTTGCTTTAAGGACTGGACAGGTTGCCCAGAGAAGTTGTGGAATATCTGTACTCAGTTTTTTTCAAGWCCCAGCTGGATAATGTTCCAGGTAACTAAATCTGAATTTAGGCCTCATGTTCACTTGAATGGGAGGTTGGATAGGATTGCCTCCCAAAGGCCTTTCCAGCTGGAATGCTTTTATGATTCTGATTCAGAAATTGTGTTTTATTTCATTTTTACTAATAGTAAGTATTTTTTAGTGCTATGCTGTACTGTTTTTATTTCCTTTCTAAATTRGAATTGCAGTTCTATTATTTATGAGAGATTTGTTTTTTCTTTAAGCAACAACTGAGCAAGCAAATGCAATTTTAATGGTTTASTTCTTAGTCTGTGAAACCATGTAATTGGAAACTGTGGGATATTAAGAATGCAATCTCATACCTTTTACTTGAACAGACAAATTTAARTAATAATACCAATACATTATAACATATGTACAATACACAAAAATGGTGTGTTTTAGTAACTAGAGCCTAACTGGGACATTCCAGCCTTACATAAGGCATAAATATGAGCAACTCACACACAAGTACTAAAGCCAGAACAACCACAAATACCAAGTCAGCTACTTTGTAGCTGAGATGGAAAAATTTAATGCACTGAAGAAATACCACAGAAAGAAGCAGTATGTAAACATTGAATGGGCTTATTCAGTTTTATACTGGTATCTTTGTGACAATACATTCTTCAGATCTGCTGTGTCTCTAGGTGTTTTTTCAATCTTTTTCCTGACTGTTTTGTTTACGTTTTTTGCAGGTTTCCCAGTGAGTGGATCATGATGAACATACTGTAGGGACTCGCCATAGTATGGCTGCTTCTCGATCTACTCGTGTTACAAGATCTACAGTGGGTTTAAATGGTTTGGATGAAAATTTCTGTGGCAGAACCTTAAGGAACCGTAGCATTGCTCATCCAGAGGAAGTCTCACCCCATCCTCAGATCCGATCCAGGTCACCAAAGAAGAGGCCAGAGTCTGTGCAAACTCAGAAGGGCAGCAACGGTGGCAGAACTACTGACCTGAAACAGCAGAGTGCCCGGGAGTCATGGGTGAGCCCTAGGAAGAGAGGGCTGTCCACTTCGGAGAAGGATAATGCTGACAAGCAAACTGTGGAAAACAGTGAAAAAAAGCCAGCAGAACCAGTTTCACCAGTTCTGAAAAGGATCAAACGCTGTCTGCGTTCAGAGGCACCCAACAGTTCAGAAGAGGACTTGCCCCCTAAGGCAGAGAAGGAGTCATTGGAGCACAAGAGCTCCGTGTCGGACAATGATGCGGCSTCCACGGGCACCAAGCGAGCTTGTCGATGTCTTATACTGGATGATTGTGAGAAAAGGGAAGTTAAAAAGGTGAATGTCTGTGCAGAAGGGTTTAATAATTCTGCAGTTGTTGAAGAGGTTGCAGGTTATCAGACTGTCAATGGAGTTGCTGAGAGAGACTCAAATTCTCTTAACTGTGATGACTGTCAGCTGGATGGGAACGCAAAGCAGAACAGTGCTGGTTCCCATACACCCAAGGACAAAACAGTAGCAGAAAATGGAAACTCATTTGCCCATTCTTCATTGTTGCTTAATAGCAGCAAAGAGGACAGTGTTGTAGACCATTATGTGCCTTGCACAAACTCTCAAGAACAGGTAAAGTTAGAGGACCACAAAACAATAAATGACTGCTTGCCTGAGGAGCATGCTAATCAGGCATTTGAGCCAGCTGCAGGGTCCTTTTCTGAAATCCAGTCATCTTTGTTAAGGGATTCGGAGGAGGAGGTGGATGTTGTGGGAGATAGCAGTGCCTCTAAGGAACAGTGTGCTGAAAACACCAATAGCAACCTGAATACTCACCAGGACAGTGCAGCAATCTCAGGTGAACCTGAACCACACGCTTCGGTGCTGAACTGTGTTTCAGCTCAGATGACWAATCTGTTGGAACTCCAAGAACACAGATACACGTTGAGAACTTCACCACGAAGGGCTGCCCCTGCCAGAAGCAGCCCTACTAAAAATAACTCTCCTTGCAGAGAAAACGGACAGGTTGAGGAAAATAATCTTAGTCCTACTGAAAAGAATGTACCTATAGGTATTAATAATATCAATGGATCTCCCAAAAAGTCTGAAGAAATCAAACAGAATGAAAAAGAGAGAAATAGTAATACAGGGGATCATGGGAGTGATGGACTAAGAAAGCCACTTTCTGAGTCTAGGCTTGTTGCTGGATATGTACCATCTGCCAAAGAGAGTGCCAACATCCACACTGCAGAGGAGGATGAGGAAGAGCCTGATGTGTATTACTTTGAATCAGATCATGTGGCATTGAAACACAACAAAGAGTATGTGTAACTATGGTAACCATGAATTCTGCTTTTGTTTCTTACCAAAAATATATTATTATTACAAAAATTATGAAGTATTTAACGTACTTCCATAAAAATTTAAGTGCTTTATAATTTTCATACTCTTCAGCCTTCATTTTTCTTGTTTCTACCTCAAACAAAATTACAATCTATTTAATATGCAGTATGGTACAGCAATGTGGTTTATACATTTCTAGCAATCAGGATTCTTGAGCCAGAACTTGGTTTTTTTGAGTTTCTTTGGGTTTTTGTTTCTTTAAAAATGTGTCTGTTACTTATTTTCCMTTAAAAACTAGCTGGAAGGAAAACCAAAGGAATTATAACCTTGAATTAGATTTCATTTATCATCATATCCAATGGACACTGCAGATGCAGCTTACACAATTATCATTGTGCTGTACATAAAAGTTAAAGTGAGATACTTTTTWCAGAGTGTCATGGGAAAGAACTCAGCATTATTGTGTTCAGGAAGATGAATTGATCAAATGCAGCAACTTTCTTCAAAGTAAATTATGTCTACACTGCTATTTATATTAATTACATGTTGTTCATTATTATTATTATGCCCCGGTTTGCTTTTATGTTTATCATCTGAATGTCTGTAAGTAGAACTGTGGTAACTATACCTTATGGTAAATGTGCAAGAGATTTTTAAAACAAAAGGGTGATTCACTAAAGGAAGTTTACATGAAGAAAATGTCTTCAAGTATTACTTCAGGATACAGTTTTTTATTTCACAGTCTTTGTAATGCTGTTTTGACTCCTGTGTTTTGYTGTTTAGAGGTGTTCTGTATTTTGTTGTGAGTTCTGAAAGGCCAGGTGCAGGTGATCTCCAGTTTGTTTTGTATGAAGGGTTGAGGCACTGGTAGTAGTTCAGTGTAAATGTAGTAAATGTTCACAGCACTGTTACTGTGAATGTGGGGCACAAGGCACAGATTGTTTAATCCAATGTTACTGGATTTTTGATATTAGAGTTGCATTGTTTATATAGTGACATTTTCTTCAGTATTGGACATGAATAAATCATTTTAATCAGAAAATTTTGAATTGGAGCATGGGTTAGAYAAAACTGTGATTTCAAAATAATGATCAAATATTTGCAGCTGCAGCCATCAGTCCAAAGTGGACACTTTTCTCAGTAGATAGAAAGAAAATTATGAATGGGGAAAATGGACTGTTGTCTTTTGGCTCTCTTAGGATGATTTTGGATCTGTATGTAAAATAACTTCATCTGATGTTAGTACACAGATTCATTACTTATGTGGTATTTACTAGGAAAAAATGCTGTAAAAATAACAGTTTTTTCTGTTCTTAAACACAGATGTGAATTGTCCTTGGGAATTTCGGGTGTGCCCTAGTGTTAGCTTTTGAACACATACAGTTCTGAAGAAGTGGGTGGCTGCTGTTCAGATGGGCAGCCTGTTTGTGGCACYTTGTTGGGGAGCTTTTGACATTGCAAGTAGGACTTGGTAGCTTGCTATGAACTCGTTGCCTGAATGCAGAATTCCAAAACAAGTGGTTATTGTTTTTATTCTTAGATTGCTGCTTTCCCAAAGGGAAGCATGCCACTGRGGGGAAGGAGTGTTAGCTGTGTCTTAATTTAAAACAATTTTGAGAAAACTGGAAATTTACAGGCCATCCTTTTTTGTTGTTTACATTTATAAGAAAATAGGTCTGGTACATTGATGGTTCTGCATGGTATAGGATCCTTCTAAAGAACTTAAGTCAATATTTTGACATATGAGTGCAGTTGTCATTTATCCAAAATTTCATACTTTTAAGAGTAAATCAGGTGCAGTGCACTATATCCTCTATCCAGTTTTAAAAATAGCAAAATTCATGAGCGGATACTCTTAATTAATGTGTAACAGTTTCTGAATAGTGTCTTAATTAGACCCTTGTTTAATCTCATTTGGTACTTACTTTCTAAAGTGTTAAACTAACCCCCCCCCCCCCCCCAAAAAAAAAAAAAAGGCAAAAAAACCCCCTGCCACTCTATCTGAAATGTATTCCCTGATTAGTCATATGCAAAGAATTCCATGGTTCCCATGTTATTACTGCAGGTTTAGCTGGAGGTAAAGGATATTCATTTTGCTTGTGGTAATTCTGGCTAAGCCAAGTGTTCTGGTGTTCTACATATCACTTCTTCAAATGCTACAGCTTTTTTTTTGTGTGTCCATCATCAGTTTGGGATTATTGTGGGTAATTTTTTCTCTTGTTTATGTTTCTGTTCTCTTTTTAAAAGCCAGTTCAGAGAGACATTATCATCTTGGCCAGGTTGGGGAGGCAGATTTCTCCAAGGAGGCATTAGTGTAATTCTTTGGATTGTTCCACAGCAGAAAGAAAATACATTCCTCTGTGTCATAGAAGCAATTCTTTATGGCTGTAAACTTATATTATTTCTTGTTACATTACACCATACAGTTGATTTTCATTCTTCAAGAAATTACTGTGACATTGATAAAATATGGATATACCAAAACCTTGAAGAGCTGTTGATAAAACTTGCTATAAGAAAACGAACCCCGAAATGTAAATTGTTGTATTTCTGTATGAATTTTGCTGCTTTTTGAATCTTATAATGTTTAAACAGTATTTGTATATTAATATTTCTGGGAAAACTGGATTATATAATGGGAACAAGTACTATCACAGATTAAGGAATATTATTCAGAGARAAGGCTGAAATGATGGATGTTCTTTATTAAAATAGATCTGTCCTACAAAGACAGAGATGAGATCTCTAAGCAGAAATTTAATCACAACATAGACATTTTTGTAGATAATAACAGACTGATCTGGGGGTTGTACAGTTGTAAAGTGTTGGTAATGTTTTCTGTTGCTACAGACATAATTGGAATTTTTGTRTATTGTAACTGCTCTCAGAAAAGAATGGTTTGGTGTATATTTCAGAATTTYGCTTCTGTGTTCTAGCTCAGAAATGTTTTGCATTTTCTCCTGAGATACTTTCATCAAGACTGAACTTCCTGACTTAAAACTTTCTACACTGCTGAATTTYATCTGCTGTGCTCAGTATTTTGCATATGTCTTTCCTGAGGCATTTCTCATATCTCCTTGCTCTAGCTTTTTATACTGTRATTCTGTCTCATACTGCAGCAGCTTACTTTAATTTTCTGTCTGGTGCAGCATTTTATTCTCAATACTTTCTGCCTTTGCCCAGTGTTTCACTTASTGTCCTTTTTTTGGTTTTGATTTTTTTTCTTCTTCTTCCTCTCTATTTCGATTGGAGGTTGGCAATGTTTGGCAGGTATTGGCTTGCACAAARGGACAATCCTTGTTTGACTCTTGGCCTGGGTTCTAGATGAAAATGTTACTGAGGAATTGAGGTTTCACATGCATATAATGCATTTCTAGGACTCTGTAAACTGCAGTTGGCTTTACAGGAACCATTTAGGCCTGGAGGCAAGATCACTGAAGTAGAAGCTTYATGCATGAGCAGTTCCCCACAGGCATTTAATTCTAAGGGTTGGGACCTTGTTCAGTAGATGGGTATTTTCATGTRTCTTTATTACTTGATGATATTTGCAATTACAACAGCTGCACTGGCATTTAAAGTGAAGGCAGATCAAATGAGGATTTTAATGCATCTCTTAAAACCCAGCCTTGTGGATTCCTACCTACAATGGGTTGTGYTGTTGCAGAGATCTAGGAAACACAGACAACTGTACAGGATCATGCAATGATCAGATTTACATATACTTAACAATTGCTGGTAGCACTGTTTATGWCTTTGGATCCACCTTTAGTATTATRTGTACGTGAGAAAGAAAAGAAACATTTTTAGCATTTCTTGTGGCATAGGTTTTATGTTYTATTCAGTCACAAATTTTCTGCCTRAAGAATCAAATTAAAGCAGTTCTGTATAAAAGTTAATTTTACTGCACTGCAGTTGTTGGAATAGGCCTTAGTGCACCTTGCCATAGCAGTTATTTGAAAACTGCCTTAAACACAATCTTCTTTAAAAAGTGTAATGCTGAGGACTCAAGTCCTCTTTCTGAATTTCTGATTTTCTAACTTTGCCTGCACCATGTTTTTTCCTTAACTGGAAAAGTTAAAAATCTCCATGTCTGTCTTCACATATATTGGCTAATAATCATAGATCAGTTTTATAAATAGATCCTACAAATTCAGCTATGTGTCTCCAAATTAAAGTTAAATTGATCCCACAGTAGGGATTTATTTCAATGCACAGATAAGTCTTAACATTCCTTTGTAATGATGTCATGTAACTGTGAGTAGCTAATAATTCATTTTCCTGAGACGTCAGTTTTAGTCTGTGGAACTTTGTTTCATCTTAAGGAATAAAGGGAATTGTTGTAAATGAAGTTACTTTTTATACTAGCAATTTTAATCCATACCTCTGAGTAATTTGTAGAATATATCACCAATAGAAAAGAATTCATGAAGTATATAATTTTAGTGAAGAAAAAGAGAAGTTAATAATTTTTAGAAAACCAAGCATCTATGCCATATGTATTAGATTACAATGTGATTTAATTCATCCTTTGTTTCACTAAACTGGTGTGGCATACAGTGATATTTTTCTTAAATTACCRATTAATGTAAAACTAAAGCATGAAAACTCAGTGTTTTTACAGAGAGTAGTTTCTGCTGTCTGGTAGATTGGTCTGTGTTCTAAGTAACCAAAACCAAGATTGGCTTTAAGTAAAATCATGTAGAAGTTGGATGCTGCAGGTAGTTGATCCACAAAATAGAAATACAGTGGAAATCAGTTAGAAACTTGTAATATGACTTTCTGATCAACTCCAGTTTGCTTTTGCAGGTAATTGTGTTATTGAAATGTGATAGTATAACAGGCATGCAACCACATTTGTTTATGAAATCCTTGTGTTTTATTACAGCTTAAAATACGAAGTATTTTGAGAATTTTTMCTGCCAGCATTACTGTTTCATCATGCTCTATAAGATAATTTCTGTCTATAAATACCTGTCAAAGGAAGTTATGCAACACAAAATTTTTGCAGGACTAAAGATTGTTTGGTTAAGAATATTGTAATCATGKGATCATATTTTATAATTATGTAAACTATTCAGTAAAGACTAGAGCTGTTACTTTGCAAGAGATAATGCCTTGGGCATGTGCTGCATCAGCTTTTTGCTCCCTAGGAATGGGCACACTCTGGGAGCCATTAAATGTCAGGTACATTTGTCACWCTCATTTTTATTCCCTGAGCACAGGCACCTTGCTGCCAAGCCCAGCATCATCCCAGTGAATAGCACTAACAAACATTGCAGTCCTCAYTTAAATGGTGCATCCTGGGGAAAGTAAAGCTTGATTTCTCTTGGATTTTTGTCCTTTCTGTTTGTTCATTTGGAAGTGCTTACCATTTCTAAGGATGCTCATTAGTAAATTCATCTCAATTGGAAAATTAAGGATCAGTAAATAATGAAAATGGTTTTGAGGTGTAGGAAATACCAGTTGGAAACAAATATCGAATGCCATAGGAATCATGGTCCTGATTTAAAACAAAAGAGCAAGAAAGCCAAGAAAAGATGGGGCAGTAATGTATTGACCCAGCACAGCTGTGTGCAGAGAAAGACTCTGGCTGTGGCTGCTGACAGAGGGACACTTAAAATCAGAAGCAGCAAATTGTGCTTAACACCAGTTATGGCAGTGTAAAGTTGTGTGGTGGAACAAGGAATAAATTAATGTTGCCATAATTGCCTGCTTGGTAGGGATCACTAAAATATTAGTAAGCATAATGGTGTCACCAAGAAGACAAGAACAAAGTGACTGCTATTTACTTTGAGTATGGACTGTCTTGTCAATTCTAACTAACTCAGCTTGAAATTGCTTAAAATTACTAATTAGAGGTTTTTGTTCTGGTCTTTCCTGAGGTTTTGACAGCATCTCCATCATGAACTGCAAAACYGATCAGCAGTATCTTTTAAAAAGAAATTGCATGAGCAGTACATATTGTACAAGCTTCTTTCAGTCAGCAGTGAGTCCTAATCAATACAGYTGTTCCTTTGGTACAACAATACTTGCATTTGAGAGTTAGAAAGGTCCTACTTTTTGGKTTTTTTTAAACTTTGTTCTTGGTAGCCAGCTGATTTTTCATTTTTCATTATTGCACATCTTTATTTTGCTTTGGATTGCTCAAAGTAAAAGTATTGCTGCTGTTTTGGATAGTAGTCTTTGAAAGTTCTTTGCTTCCTAAGCCAAGGACCAATTCTGTTTTCCCATGGTTTAGTATAGTGAGGACTAATAAAAATACAGATTTTACTACTTTTCTTCCTTATTTCTAACTTCTGTTCTGCTTCTTTAGCCAAAAAATATTGATGAATAATGCTTCATATTGCTGTTAGAACATTCAGCCACTCATGATTGTAGGTCATATTCTTGTAATTCAGTTCTAATATTCAGAYATCACTGCAGCATATTGAGGGGAATATGTTAATTTGTTCCTATAGTAAGAATATACACCTGAATAATTGTGTGTGTGTGTCTTGTTTGGGTGAAAATGTGCAGAAAGGAATGCAGAGTGAGTTGAGGGAGTTCAGTGATCAGTGYTGTCAGCTTTCTCTGCTTGTTTTAGCAGAGGATTTCTGTGCACTTGGGTCATTGACACAGGGACAGGGAACAAGGGTCAMTTCTGTTTTATCTCTGGAATAAAGCTCCTTCTGAACCATTGCTTTCCCCAGCATCTTTCTAGAGAAGAGTATCCAAGTGGGCATGCTGGAGGAATCTCTGWGATGTTTTCCCTCAGTAAAGGAATTGAGACCATTCCTATTAGAGATGATGAGAGGGAAGGAGAARAAGTTAGGGATGTGCTGTCAGTCTGTCTTTCTGTGCCATTTGTGAAGAAAACAATTTCTGTCATTATSTCATGTCAGTTCAAACCTGGAAAACAGAGGAATGGCAGGGACCTGTGTATTTTTCCCTACTGAATGTCACTCTCCTGCAGGCAAATGGTTTAGATGCTGTCAGTATCAAAAGGCTGCATTAAACTGTAAACTGGGAGAGGACTGATGGGTGCTGTTTTGTTGGCAAGACYGGAACAAGTTCTGTGTTTGTTTAGAGGCACAGAGACCTAATTGCTACTAAAAATTCTTAAAAGCTGCTGGAAATGTGGCTATTTGATAAGKGTGCTTTTGTACAGCTGAGTGTGTTGGACAGTTCTTGACAAGAATGAAGCCTCTGGAAATATGAGTGGGTGTTTCTGGGGAAGAGTTAAGAATTTAAGAGAGAAGGACATTACAAGTTGATAACCAGTAAAATACTATTCAGATGGTTRAAACACAAAACCTGAAGGTAAAATTTGAGTGGGAAATGGTTCTTTWGCATCCAGGTAAATTACTGTAGTAGGGTTTGCTTTTTTGCCTTAGGATTTGTTGGATTTTTAAAAATGTCCTTTAAAAATGTGCTTTTTGGTTTAGTGCTGTTTTGTTTTAAATAGGTGTGAGGACATTGAGAAATAGTGCTTTGTGTTCTCTTCACTGGCACAGTAGACTTGAAGAAGCCATTTAATGTGTACTTTAGATGTTTAATRTATAACACAGAGATGCAATTTAATTATTTACTTACCTTGGAAATACTTTAAGATGTCTGAAGCATGAATATTAAATATGCATAGTGAAAGTACAGTAAAGAYAGTCTGTGTAAAGAGATTAAGCCAGAGTAGAAAGCAGTTTAATAAAGAGTTGCAGAAAAAGCTGTAAATAGATTACCCTGGTCATAGTGTCTCAGCATTAGGTAGGTAAATCCCACCATGTGCTGCTTCCTCCAGGCAAAGGTGCTTCTACAAGCCCWGACAGGGGTTGATGGATGTATGTTCTTATTGATTATACCCTTAAACTCTTTTCTGTTTCTGAAAGCAGATCAAAGAAGGCCCATTTTGCATCACTCTTGTGCTTTCTCATTRGTGTCCTGTGTTCCACATGCCCAGCACTGAATCCCAGTCCCTTCCAGAGTACAGCKAGAGATTTTAAAAAATCTTAGTTATGCATCAGAATAATTTGCAAGAAACTCTGCARTGTCAAGATCATTGTATTGTGACACTGGCAAACATTTCMGGCCAAGCTTAAGAGCATTTTCTGTTATTTCTGAACTCAAACTAAGCCCAAACAAAAAGCCACACATCTTAGAAATGACAGGATTGTGTTTGATCTGAATCACAGGTTTCTCCAGGGAACAAATCTCTTTACAGCTCCTTGGGTTACTTGGAAATTCTAAGTGCAATTAATGTTTCCCTTTTCCTACATAATTTGTGGTATTCAGAGATGCTTAATATCCAATACCTTCTCATCTTAGCATATAGTAAGGGAATTTTTTTAAATTGCTGTAAGTAGACCAAAATCCAGAGTAATAAATGACCTGGGTATGGGAGAGCAGTAATCTGTACTTTGCTGGAGTGCCAGCAGATGGCAATGAAACAAAGACTTGCTCAAATCCTCCCAGTGACTAATAACCAGTTTTGTGTCACAGCTCTTGGAAATACAAAATAACAAGGTTTTTTCTATCTAWATTTTAGCTGTGTTTTATTTTGAGACCTGTGTACACCCTCACATAAAGCAGTTCCTACCTGCACAAGAACTAATGAGTATTTCTAAATTATGGTACACATTTTTGGTGTCAGATCCCCCAGAATTGATGGTACTCTACATTTTAACATACTGTGAACTGTATAACTGGAGAAGTGAAGTTAGTTTTGGGAGTGCAAATTGATAACCACCAGCTGAACAGCATTTTAGAAGTCCAGAGGAAAAATCACTTCTTTTTAATTAGGCATCAAAATACACATCTGCAAGGTACTGAGTGATGTGAGGCAAGTGTAGCTCCCAAAGTAATTTTGGAAATGACTTTGTATACTGGTTTTAGTTGATTTTTTTAAATTGGTATGAATGTTATCAACACTCATTTTATTTCCCCAGCTAATTTGATTTAGCCACCTAGAAGTTAAAATCTTCATTTTGTACTATCAGTTTGCTCCCATCACTTAYTCAACTAAGGCTTAAAGTACAGGATAGTTTTCTCTTCAAGGGAGGGGAAACCTGCAGAAACCATGGAGGGACTYTGTGACTGATAGTCTTTTACTGTAAAAATGAAATTATTTATTTAAAATGCTGAATAATGTGGCCCCTTTTATAGGTCAGTGCCAAGTAGTTTAGTATAAAAAAGGTTGTTAAGGCAGGCTGTTTCCATATTCATATAGTTTTCTGTAAAGGCTGCTGTTGGGTCCTGACACAGAGAAACTAAAATCTGTGATGTGGCTCTGAGTACTCTGATTTGGAAATGTAAATGCCATTACAGTGGAAAGAATGGAKGGGAGAGAAGCATTTTGCAAGTAGATCTCAGCAAACTGGACCAGGATGGACGTGGGTCTCATTAAGGCAATTGCTGTGCTATTCTCAAGTTTTGTCACAGGCAGGAGAGGAGGCTGCTGTGYCCCTAATCACTGTTAGAAGAAGATTAATGGAAATTAATTGTGTAAGAACTAATTGCTTATGGTGTGACTTCCAGAAATCTGGCTCTGCTCTGTGATAATTACTTCATGGAGCAGTCAAAAGAGTGGAGTACTTATCACTGCAAAAGAAAAACTGCATCAGCAGGAATTCCTGCTGATCAGTGCCAGTCTGTAAGAAGTAGCTTTCCCTTTTTAAGTATCAGTCCCTCAAACCCTGTGCTAATCAAGGTTTTTCAGCAGAGATTCTGAAGCTGTTTCTGTGCTACGCTGAATCATTCAAGTGTTCATCTGGAAGATTCCTGGCAATTARCATGATCTAAGAACTTGCAGGAGTGTTTCAATGCTGGGATTGTGGAAACAGAATTACATTCTCTGGAGTGRAAGTTTTCCTGCAGAGAAAACTGCTTTGGGTTAAAACTGTTAACAAATTAGTATTTAGCACTGAGGAGAGTGTAACTGCAGTCAGTGGAAGGGACCTGTCTGTGAGTTTACTCAAGTGTGTTTGGTTTTGGCAAAGGGTGTGGGATGATTTTCTCTGGTAGTTTCTGACAGGTCTTTCAGAGAAGATGATGCAACTGTAGCTGGATGATGTAGAGGTGGTTGCTCTTTGAGTGCCTCSTTGAAGGATGGAGCTGGTTTTGCAGCAGATTTATGAGCTACTTTCTCTTTTATTAGACTTTTTCAATTTTGGAGAATTTTAACACAACTGCAGGAKGTAGTTTGGATCTGGAAAGACAGAGAGTAGAATTATTAGCCACTTTTAAAAATAGTCCTGGAAATTATTCATTCACACAATCTCTTGCATGAAGCAGCAGGAGCATTATGGTAGCACTTAGAGGCTGAGTCCAGAACTGACAGAGGCTTCAAGAAAGAGCTCAGTGCTTGTGTGTTATGTAGCTTGCTGCTTTTCCAGAGAAATACTTGGCTTTATTACAGTCACACAGGGCCACAGAGCCTGTACAAACCTGTGGAAATAGTTGTTCAAAACTTTAAATAACATTTGCAGACATCCAGCTTACTGACAGGTCCTGTTGAAGTTGAAAGGGATGTGCAGTGGTTTGGGGAGAATGCAGTTCTGCAGCAAGTACCAGAACATGGAGTATGCAAACTGTATTTCAGGACTAGTGTATTCAGGTTTTTTTTTCCAGGCAATGAAAGATCCCAAAATCCCCATTTTTGTGTATTTCAGTACTTCCGATACTCACTTGGTAACACTGCAGTCTTATTCTTGGGCTTCAGAATATATTAATTCATAAAAAGTGAATATGGAAGTTAAAGTAAATAGCTCCAAGTTAATCCATATCTTAATAGAAGTACAAAAAAGTGCTGGGGAACCTTTTAATCTGAACAGYTGGTTCAAAAACCCCTTTTCTCCAATTTTAATGCTACTCTGTAGCCACAGATCAGTATCATGTGACATGCTTTTTGAATGATCCTGACATTCTTGTATTTTTMCTTAATTCCATGAAGACCACTTCAGTGAGGTCACATGAATGTTTTAATGAGGGAAGTAACTGAAGTTGAATATTCTTGGGTTTGAGTTATTTTTCCCCAAATGCAAATTCATTTCTTTCCATTCAGACTAAAATATTCAAGGCCAACTCATTAAGATGATTTCTCAATTTCACTTACATAAGTGAATCATCATTAAATTATTGCTTCATTTAAATTTCCARCATTTGGTTGCTTTTTACTTCTACGTATTTTCATATTTAAAATTAAATTATTACCTTTTTTCAATTTCGTTTAGAAAATCAGTTGCTTAAATAAAATTTGAATAAATGAAGTAAAATGGCTCGAGAAAAAAAATGTTAAATACTTGCCCTTTTCTTAGATGCAAGCTTGGGCACCTGCTGATGGAAACAGCAGGTTTGGGTTTTTCTTGTCCAGGGCCAATCCTCTCCCCAGGTATCCTTAAGCCTCTTCAGTGTTGTTACAGCTGCATCTACATGAGGGCATTGCCATCCTGCCTGTTGGATTTCCCTGCAGGGCTCAGAGGTGCTCCCACGTGCTGTGTGTAGGGTCTGAGTAAAGATCCTCATGCAYAGCCCTGGCTCCTGTGAGCCTGGAGCAGCCTGGGCTGTGCTGTTCTCTCAGGCCACTTSTGATTGCTGCCACCACTTTGCTGCAGTTAGCTTTTCACCTGCTGAAGAATAGCCACATTAATTACCTCTCTTTATGCAGAGTTATTTTGATTGGAAGAAACTGGAGTACTTTCCCAGTAGTGAAAATATTTAGTACTGTTCAATATTAATGGCCTATTAAACAAGTATTTTGGGTCATGTAAACCTGAATATGTGCAGACAAATGTATATAGTAATAAATTCATAACAGAATCGTGTCCTATTGTTTTTAAACAAGCTCAGTATTTTAGTTTCAAGCTTCAGAAAGTATAGCTGTATTTTATGTTTGTAAATGTTACATTTGAGTGGAAAGAAAATTACTTTTTCTCATGGAGAGACAGCAGTTTAATGTCCAGGAAGAAACTTAAATATTTGAAGATACAAAGCCTGTGTTTTGCCTTAAGACTAATTGCTTCCAGCCACTTAAAGCATTACCCAATTATTAATGCAGTCAACTGAACAACTTGAATTACCTCAGTAACCTCTGGATCTTCTCTGTAGTACATATGGAATTCATTGTGCCAGACTTGTCTTTATTTTAGCAATTAGGGAACAGAAAGAAAATTCACTGAAATATCGTAGCAGTGAACAGCTTTTACCTGATTTTAGTGTGTGTATTTTGTGCTGAACTAAATTACAGTTGTAATATTAAATGTCAGAAAACATTGTCATGARAAAGGGTAATACATCATAATTTGCAACAACAGGGGCCATGGGATTTCAGAAACTGAAGCAGCCAACTGTAACTTTAAAGCTAATAAAAGGTATTAAATATAGTTAACTGTTTTTAAAGGCTGTGTTAAAATGTCATATGACTTCCTGAGTGTGGGTTAGCTTTATGAAGAGCAGTTTGGAAAGCACAAGTTACTGATGGCGTGACAGTGACACTGGAATGTGTCTGTTCAGTAGACACTGCAAACTGAGTGTGTCTGGGGTAGCACAGAGGGAACACTGACACTCTCATTCAGCTTTATTCTTAGGGGAACCTGCTTTGAATTTATTTTGCAAATTCCTTGTTCCTTGGTTTGTTGTTACATTTCAGAAATTATTCTCTTGTTCTGTCTGAGGTYGGGCTTCTACAAAATGCTGTGTTCCTAAACCATTCCTGTCCAGCATTTGGGKGCTTGAGGGAAATGTTACCATTCTGTAGTATTTGGGTAGAAGGAAGCTGATGTTGAAGTGGAAGAGAAATTAGCTCATTTTGTTTGTGRTATTTCTAACTTTGTAAGCAAAGCCTGTTGGTTACAGCTATTGAGAATAACAATATAGGTTGTCCATGAGACCATATTGTTTCAGAACTGTAGGRTTTATGTTTGAAGGAAACCACTGGAGAGTTAAATATATTTTCCCTTAYGGGTTTATATAAATTCATATAGTCTTAAATTTAATATATTTTTACTATAATTCAGTAAAAATGTTAATGAAATGGTTCAGATAAGCCATGAAATCTGGTAGGTTCTGGTAGATAACCATGGCTAGTGTTCAGGTGGGGGGTGTCACTTTTGAAGGCAAATGCAGTGAGATGTTTTCCTTTGTCTCTGTAGTTATCAGAGACTCTTACAGACGATTGCTGTACTCGAGGCTCAACGTACTCAAGCAGTTCAAGACCTTGAAAGTTTAGGCAGACACCAGAGAGAAGCACTGAAAGATCCTATTGGATTTGTGGAAAGACTCCAGAAGAAGGTATTTCTATGGACTTTTCCTAAGTCTTACTTGGAATTTTTTTTTAAACTAGTAATTCAATGTCTATAGAAATTGAAGAATAGACATATATATTTGCATAAAAATTCTGAGCTTAAAATCTTTTAACTGCTGAGCAAAAAAGGCTCTTTGCTTTCTTACTAGATCTCTAAGATACAGGTCTTCAATGATTTTTTCAGATGTGCTTCCTTTCCTTTTTTTTTTTTTTAGTATGTAGAAATGTAATTGTTAAATTTCTAATTATAGTG
This sequence comes from Alauda arvensis, assembly GCA_902810485.1. NCBI lineage: Eukaryota > Metazoa > Chordata > Aves > Passeriformes > Alaudidae > Alauda > Alauda arvensis. The sequence continues at coordinate 298,140 of CADDXX010000485.1, forward strand.
TAGGTATTTTAAGACAACTGGAAGTCTACAGGAGACTGGAAGTATCAGATCAAAAAATTCTAATCTTGCTCATTTGAGAAATGAAATGTGCTTTGAGTGACTTTGTTAGGGTATGTTTAAAGAGCAGGAAATGTAGTCAGTGTTCTAAACCCAAAGTGAGCACTAGACTATATACCTGAGTTATTCAGAATAGAAYATTACCTCATAGAGGAGAATCCATTTCTATAAGGAAACATTTTCTTTTCAAGCTTTACAAAACCCTGTAGTAACAGGAGTACTGAAAAACTGTTTTCAGCTTGAATCCTGTATCATGCAGCATCCACCACTGGCAAACACAGTTACCTTCTAGTGTGATAGCTACTTGTATTTCAGTGAAGAAATTATGGTTCCCTTTTCCTAGGTTTGTAGACACCTGGGTCACATGTAAGCCCCTTGGTTTCAGTAATTGTCTTTCTTTTAAGTTTGAGATGAGTTAACAGCATGCATGATAAGAGTGTTGCATTTGATGGTAATTTTATGGGGAAATACCAATGACAGTTTGAAGTACTCTGGTGTATTTTTGTCCAAAAAGGGCCAAAGGAGTGATAGTCTTGCAGCTGACCTTCAAATAAAGAGGTGAGCTTTGCAAAAGTTTTGTTCTAGGCAGAAGACAGCATAATCAGTGCAAAATAGGCATGGATTTCTCTGATGGGAGGAGTTGAGGTATCAAGTGATGAAACACTGAATCTTTTGAGTTCCTGGGTTAAGGAGGGTGCACATCCTGAGCTAATGTTATGTTAATTAAAGGACAGTCAGAAGCAGGTTACTGAAGAGTCAAACACCTGATTTCAGCTGTGAAATGCACACTTTRAAGTTTTATGCTCAATAAGCCATCATTGACCGTGCCGCTGCATATTTTATATGCACTGTTGTGTATCATTCTTGAAAGATCTCACCTTCTCTTTAAGAAACTGTGCTGCATGGCACTTCAGAAATTCTGGTTTTCCATTCTTCTGTGAAATAAAAAGCAGCATTGGGTTTTGGAGCATTTCAGTATTTGTAGGTTTTGGTTTGGATATAAAGGGATGGCATTAAATACTTCTTTTTACTTTTTTCATTCTTATTTTTTCAGGTTGATATGGGTCTTCCATTTCCTCAGAGAGTTGTTCAGCTCCCTGAGATTGCCTGGGACCAATACACCAGTAGCCTTGGTAACTTTGAGAGGGAATTCAAGAACCGAAAACGGAACAGTAGGAGAGTGAAGCTGATTTTTGACAAAGGTAAAAGAAAGTGGGCTTATGTTACAAGAGARAAATGGCCACTGTGGAAGTTCAGTCATTCTTCCTTTGTGTTGCTTACAGTAGGTATCCCTGCAAGACCAAAAAGTCCTTTGGATCCCAAGAAGGATGGAGAGTCTGTTTCGTACTCTGTCTTGCCTTTAAGTGATGGTCCAGAAGGTTCCACAAACAGTCGTCCCCAGGTAGTAAGAAAAAAAACCCTACAAAATAGTAATTTTGAAAATTTTTTTTCCTCTTTTAAGTGTGGAATGTGAATATCTTAACTGYTACTTGAAATGTTAGTGTTGATGATGACATGCCATTCCTGTACTCTTATCCTGGAACTAAACTTCAGTTGAGGCAAATTTTGTTTTGAAGTCTCATGCTTTGGTTTGGTTTAACTTAAGTAGGAAGAGGGTTCAAATCAATTATCCCAGCTATCRTTTCTCTAAACACATATTCTGTGTTATGTCCTGTGTTTGAGCAGATGATAAGAGGACGACTTTGCGATGAGACCAAACCTGAAACTTTTAACCAGCTGTGGACTGTAGAGGAACAGGTAACAGGAAACTTTCGTTTTGTACCTGTGGCAACATACCTGAGCATGAAAGCAAACTGTGTAGTAATGTTTATAGCACGTGGCAGATCAGAGTCACATGTATTTAGATATTTGGCAGCTCATACCTGCACTAGGAAATCTGCATTTATTCCTTGTCACTGTTGATGTAGAAAAAGCTCGAGCAGTTGCTTCTGAAGTACCCTCCAGAGGAGGTGGAGTCCCGACGGTGGCAGAAGATAGCAGATGAACTGGGCAATAGAACAGCAAAGCAGGTAACATGTAAAACACTTGGAGAAGTAATGCCTTGTCCCTTCTTTGTTTTAGTATCAGTAAAGAAAATTCAGTGTATTTCCAATAATCACTTCATCTTAAAAATGTAACAACAGGGCTTGAGTTCACCAGTAACAATGGGACTCTTACACTGGATCTCAAGTACACAATGTTAAACGTGCCCCAAAGCCCATGGCAAAGTTGCCAAGCCTAATTGTTCATTAGAACTTGACAGCAGGAATTTAATTGTATACAGCAAGTGTAGTGACACCARCTGTGCTCAGACTGAGTTACACTGTGGTGCCAAATTTCCTGCTCCTCAGTACTGCAGAATGGGCAGACATGTAAATATCMCAGACTGAAGCAGGACTCAGATGAGAAGACACCAAGTACTTCTGCATCTGACTTGTTGGATTTTTTTCCCCTAAAATGACAGAATTTCTTCATTTTGACCAGAAGTAAAAAATGCTGAAGTTCTGTGTTTACAGTATTTTAATTTAGTTCATTTGTATGCTTTCAGATAAAAATATAATTAAGTACTTCAGTATACTGGATTACCTCATTTCTGCTCATATGTGTATTTCTCCACATCTGAAAAAATAGACATGCTTACTTATTTCATAAATGGAGACCTACTTTCTGTGTGCTAACTATGGATAATGTGTCTGGCATTGTTAAGAATGAGTTTAGCTGCAACAGGAAGCAAACTACTGAAGTTCTTTCTGTCACAATTTTTGCAAGATCTTCTGTGTTTGTTTAAAGTAGGGTAATTTTTTCTCTGAAAGCTGTCAAAGCATCTAGAAACTGTACAAATGCAGCACTGCAAGAGAAGTACCAGTTAGAGCAGTTGTMACAAAGCAGAATGCAGAGGATTTCTTTTCTCTGATACTCTGAACCAATGTAGCAATTCTGACAAAACTTTGGAGTGGAGACCAGTTACATTTCATTTTGACATTGAGTTGTTGCATGTTGGTTTTTTCTAGGTTGCCAGTAGAGTACAGAAATATTTTATTAAACTGACTAAAGCTGGTATTCCAGTTCCAGGAAGAACACCAAACTTATATTTATATTCCAAAAAGGTGAGACAACATTMTAGAATCCTGTGTTTCTGTTTGCATTTATGTGCAAGTTGAGTTGGAAGCATTAGTACTTTTAATAGATTATTAAAGTTACTTAATGAAGTGATTTTGTTCTTTTACCAGTAGCACTATGGAGTGAATTGGAGTTAATTCTGGTTTCACACTGACAGCTTTTGGGGATGTGAAGTGCTCAGATTGCAGGCTAAACTGGCAGGGGTTTTGTTTGTTGGGTTTGGGGTTTTTTTTTTGTTTCCTCAGTATTTACCAATCTTCTTCAAAACCCCTTACAGTGAGTGGCATTTTGTGGAGTAACATTAATGGTTTGCATCCAGGTGTCCATGATGTTTTCTGATAAATAATAGAGTAAACTTTACATTGATTCTACAAAAAGGCAGACTTGCAGATGTCTTTGAAGGGTTGGAAACARAAGTTGCTGTCYATAGGTTGATAAAAAGATCTCCCACAGTTCCTGTGTAATGATTTAAAGTGTTACACCCCTTTAGTTGCCTCCTCCTGTTCTCTGAGGTTGCTRCAAACAATAAGTGCTTGTATTGGAGCCTTTCCAGTTTGCCATCCATCATGGTTAATACCATTTGACTTTCACCTGGTTTTTAATCTACCATTGTGCTCTGTTAACAGAGGCAGGGAAGGTGCAGACATGACTGTCTGCCACCTTGTCTRTTGGAAAAGTGCTTTCTGGCAGAAGAACCAAAAACCCAGCTGGAAACAGTGATACCTTAAATGCTGTGGAGATTCATCTGTCAGAATTCCAAACTGCTTACACAGTTGGGGCTAATTTCTGTGGTATAAWAATACTGTGTGGCTGATTTCAACAGGCATTGAAAACTATAATTGTTAGAGTTCTCTGTTTCACTCTGTCACTTACAATTACCTTGGTCACACCTTTTGTTCTTTCCTGTTAATTTTGTTTGGAAAAGACCATCATTACAGAATGTGTGTAATGTTGTCAGGCAGCAGATCACTGTTTGAGAAACAGTGGAAATACTTAATCAGTCAATGTGGGACATTTTAACTGTATTTTTCACTAATTCGAACAGTGACACCACCTTGGACAAACCCAGCATAATCAAGAGTGAAACATATTTTCTATAAAATTCTTAACAATCTCATATTGCAAGAGTAATGGTCCCATCCTACAGAYTTTTTTTAGGCTTCTATCTAGAACATATCCAATACTTACACCAGTTTTTGCAGTGTCTTTCACTTCCTTTCTGCCAGGTCATAAGAGTCAGGTTGTTCTGCCCTGRTTTGTATTAAGCAGCATGCCTGGGTTATATTTGTATCCTGGGTAAGAAATGCAGCAGATGACAAAGTGAAACAAGCAGTGAATGTGCAGAAATGGAGCTCTCAGCTCTAATAGAGCTGTCTGCTTAGGGCACAGACTGACAGCACCATGGCAGGTCAGTGACTGCAGCTCTGCAGTGGAGATAAAACCTGGCAGAAAGGAAATGCAGGGGCCATTGGAAGCCTGGGTCATGCCTGCCCTACTTTTGATATTGAGTAACTGTGACTGCAGAGTGTCTGCTTTATTGCCTGTAATAGAAGTAGGAAAACTGGATGCTAATACTTAAAGCACATACCTATGGGAACAGAAGGAACATAGATATATTTAATGTAAAGAAGGGATGCTYCACAAGAAAATACTTGCATTTCTCCACAGGGATTGTTCAGGATGCCTTTTTAAAATGGTTACTGGGGAGGTTAGAAGCCTGCTCAGTTTTTGAAYATCTTGTTGAAGTTACCTTGTATATCTGCTCATATGACACATGTCTCTTCTAACTAATGATACAGGAAATTAAGCAGGATGTATCAGTTTCTTTTCCTGTATAATCATTGCCTACTGCTGGTGAAAATAAAACTGGATCAGAGATTTAGGACTCTAGTATTCAGTTCTTCAATTATGGCTTATCATTTTCAATTTAATCTTTATGTAATATCATTAGTGCATCTGCTTTTAAGCTTAATCTAGAGATAYATTTCCCACAGGGAAAATGATCTTYAACTGTCTGCTTTTAAGTAGTATTTTACTTCATTCCTCACCAAAGGAAGAGAATTCAAATCCTCAGTTCAGTTTGTAGGTCACAGCACTGTTGTGCATGGCAGTGCTGCTGTATAAGCACAGGCACAGTTTTCCTTTCCTGACTCCATATCTAGGATTGAATGCAGGTCTGTTTTCTGTTAACAGAAAATGTAAATCACTGTGTCAGCTCAGGCTGATATACCATCTATACATGGATGTATTTTAGAGAGGTTTGAAATCTCAAGGGAAGCCATAAAAGCACCAAAACACAAGTAGCTGGTGATCATAAGGCAGAAAGTGGGAARATTCAACACAATAGGTTTAGTACATTAGTCTTAGAAGAAATTCTTTTCCTTTCTGCCCTGTAGTAGCTCTGCAGACATTCCAGTTGTTACTCCAAACTTCATCTCTTCCATTAAGGCTGAGCAGAGCTAATCTCAATTCCTCCTGGTACTTCTGTCTGCATGGATGCATTCCATTGAAATCATCTGTGTCATCTGTGCCTTTGCTTTTTAAATTGTAAGATAATGCCACATCCCTCTTTAGAGATTAAATCCCTCTTTAGAGATAAAGGGTTGTGCTATAATATTGCAGGTTTGTAACTGATACAGRAACCTTTTGGGATAAAAGCTCTTGCTAAAAAGGAAGAAGTACWAACTATTGCAAGTATTCATTCTGCTAGCTCTGTGAACAGCTAGGCACTGTGTAAAACAGTCCTCTCTTTTATGAGTGTTAGAGAAAACACGTTCAATGCTTATGTTTTTGATTCATACTGTAAGGGTTTTTTACGTCAAGGAATGTAAGTTTTGACATTAAATGTCAAAATGCTGGTCTGGAAGGTAGCTTAGTGAGGGATTGAATCAGTTTCATTCACCCCAAATTCTTCTTTTTGCTATTTAATATTCTCCCAGTGTGGAATAAGTGATGAGGGGTGAGTTGCCTGTAAGTAACCTCTTTTAAAACTGGCATGTATTCTCCACCTTCAGCATTAAAGCTGAAAGTTTCTAGATGTGCAGTAATGGAGTAATTTATTTCATCTCATGTTTTTTTCATGTTTTTTTAGGTTCCTTTTTCATGCAGTGGCAATGAAAACCTTTAGAGAGCAATTTTTCCTAGCTCGTAGAATCCTCTTTTATTGCAATGAATTGCTTTATCTCTCCTGCACTAGGACAATTGGTCTAGACTTGGTTTTTTTCCTAAGGCACAAATATAAGAAATTGATACGTGTCCAGCATGAACCTTTTGGCACTTGGACCTGTGCAAAACGGCTTCCTTGCTTAGTCTCACACACTGTTGGAAGTTTTTTAATATTTTAATATTAAATATTTTAATATTAAAAATTTAATTTGTTAATATTTTTAATATTTTTGCTCTCTGGTCCTCAGTGTTCAAAACTGCAACAGCCTTACTTTGTGTTTCACTCTTCTGTCAGCCTCATCTCTTTAGATGGTTGGGRTTTATGGAAAGGGCTTTTCTTGCTGCATTTTTTACCAAAGCATTGCACTGTTCATTGGATTCCACCTSTCATGGGGGRGAAGAACTCCAGCAGTGGGAGGCCATGGTACAGAGATATAAATATAAGAAATTGGAAACATCATAGAGTATTTAGTGCAAAAGAACAAATTCCAGGCAAAGTTTTATCAGTGAGGATTATTTCAATGGTAGCCAAGGAATGTTTTTAAAAATATACCATTTTTTCACTGTAGTCATCAAGTAGACGGCAACATCCTTTAAATAAACATCTTTTCAAACCTTCAACTTTCATGACATCTCATGAACCTCCAGTTTATATGGATGAAGATGATGACAGATGCAGTTTTCACAGCCATATGGATGCTGCAGTAGAAGAGGAAGTTTCGGTATGTCACTTAAACACACAATGTCTTGCTTGCTGTCACTTTGACCTTGTTTAGTGCTCAGAGGATCAGGCACCTTCACCATTATATACCATCAAATAAGTGTTAAATTATAATAAAATTTATGAGCCATTCAGAATTATAAATACATCATTAATATAACAGCCTCCAACAGCAAAGAATTTAGACCAAATCAGGAAGGAAGTCTGTAAGTCATAAACAGTTCTGCCCTGAAATGTCTTGAAGAAGTTCTAGTTGCGTATTTTTAGTAAGTGATGTGGCATGAGAGAGGTTTGAAAGTCATGTAGATGATATAGTTGGGATTCTGGTTAAAGATGTGTTTTAGAAAGGTTACATAGAGCCCTGGTAAAATTCAAATGCTATTGGCATCATTGGTTTTTTTAATCTTCTACTGGCTGAACTAGCTATGAATTTTGTAAAATCCCCTTCAAAGTGTGAACTAACAGAGTGAATTGTCAATCAACAAGCATATTTATGTATTCTTAGAGGCAAATTCTAGCAGACATCCTAACCCAGTGAATTGCTACATCATGGAKTGTGCTACTTTCCTAATTTATCACATGCAATAATACAAGAATTTAGACATATGTTGTTCCCATTTCCATACAGAATCCTAGAGGGACTATATCCTACTGCTTGGGAGCTGAGCAAGTTTCACAGCTGGTGTGAATCACTGTGCATTTCCTGTTCTCCTTAGACTGAAGAACCTGACTAGTTAATTCTATTTTTTTTTTGTGAGCCTAGTGGCATCTTGTGTGTGAAACCTTGTTACATAACACAMGTACTGAGGCCACCCACTCTAAGTCCATTCATTTTCTTTACTTTTTTACCTGCACTGCGTAGTCTTCCTTAATTATTACATGTACTTATCTCTTTCCCACTCTTGAATCCCATCTTTACTCCTGTTCTGTGTTCTCTCTGTGATGGTCTCTCAGCTCATGCACAGACATTCCTGAAAACTTTGCATATTCCAATAAGAGTCTCAAAATGCCTGGAAAGCAAAATATATATTAGAGGAGATGCAATGCAGCTGCTTTTGAGCTAACATGTTTTTGTTCTCTATTGCTTTTAAATACATATTGCTTAATTGTTCTGAACAGTTTTCCTGAAGCATTTTGGTTTTGCCATGGTGCCCTAACTCCTAATTAATGTGGGCACCATAAACCAACTGGGRTTTATTTTTATGAAGACAGAAGTTRCAGTTTCACATTTTTGCAGTGATAATTGTGGTCATGTGTGGCCCCACATACTGACACTTTTTTTTTTATTTGACATAATCTTTTCTTCCTTTACTGGAGCCACATTTCCAGACTGATCCAGTTCTGGCTTTCAGTAAGGTAGAAAGACACAGAGGAGCTCAGTTACCAAAAAGATCCCCACAATCAGTGCAAAATAATAGCAATTGGGAAGGAAAAATGGATTGTAAACTATATTCCAAATGAATTATTCTGTTCTAGTGTTAAAAGTCAGATCTTGTAGTGACAGTTGCTGTCTTGGAGAAAAGTAGTTTGTGTCACTTAGCAGAAGAAAAWCAGTGTAGCAGGAAAATCAGGTTTCCTTTGATTTCACAGTGGAATCATGCTTTTCCTGTGTAAAGACAAAATAAATTTCCTGATTATTGTCAGTCATAACTACTCCTGAAAAATTGTATTTTGGTATAAATTAGTTATTTTCAAGTGAATACCCACTATTCCTGTTAGAGTTAATTTACTTTTCAGTTATATTTTCTTAATTTTGTGAGTAGTCTAATTATTCTAGAAACAGCTATTCACTATTCCAGAATGAATTGTCCACACAGGGAGCTATTAAAGCATACTTTATTCAGCATACAGTTATTCTGTGACAGGCAGTTTTTCTCAGAAAAATTTTAGGGATTTGCATGGAAGGTGAATCCCTGTTTTATATTAAAGACAATGTAGTTTATCACTACACAACTGAATTGTGCCATTTAACTATAACTTTTCTGATAGTTTGCAGTCTAGTCCTTTATATAGGTTCATAATTGCAATTAAATAATTAATGAGGTCTTTCAGAAATGTAGTAAAGCCTCTTTCCCTCACCTCCTTTAATAAACGTACTAAATAATACAGAATCTTCAATCTTCACAGATTMATAAAAAGAAATGGAAATTGCACATTCAGGCTACATTAAAAGAATGTTAATCACTATCTTGTAGTTTTAGTTGTTTTCCCTACCYGAAGGTTCCTGTCAGTGTAGGATCTGAAAACTGCTCTACATCAGTAAAGACTTGTCATCTTTGAAAACAGGTGACATTACCAACTGCAATAAAATCATTACCTTGCAATGAGCATCTGAACTGGAATTGGAGCTTCTGTCCTTTCAGAACAGATCCTCAACCTTTGTTGAAAAGGAAACTGTGAGAAAAAAACAGAACTCACATGTCTTTGAGAAAGAGAGAAGCATTTGTAGTACCTCTCTGGCAAAGATGTCTGCACTGGCCTGTGGGGAGACAAACTGCTCCATAATTCATGAAAAAGCAGCAGTCTGTTTTTATAAGCTGTTAAGAGACAGAAAAGGGATGAAGGGAGTTGGATAACTCTACTCTTTCAGTCATGGCATGGTGCTTCTCATTGCATTTCATTCTTACCAGTAAAGGTTAGAAGTTAATACTGGGTATGGGTGTTTTGGTTTTAAAAGTATTTTTCCAGTGTGTTAGAATATATTGCTATCATTTTCTTAAACACTATTTATTAATCATACATAGTGATTTATRGAACAAATACATGTCTTACCAGTTACTGTATTCCTACAGTAAGAACATTTCTCTGGGTGTTTTACCTTGAACAGGATGAAGAAAGTATCCCCGTAACATACAGAGAGTTACCCGAGTACAAAGAACTGTTAGAGTTTAAAAAATTGAAGAAACAGAAGCTCCAGCAGATGCATGCAGAAAGTGGGTTTGTGCAGCATGTGGGATTTAAGGTGAGTGCAAGAGATGTTCTTCTGTTGCTCAGTGSAGTGTAGAAGTTTTCCAAGAGAATGTGGTTTGAATTTCCTGAGAAGATTTTGTTTAATACAGCAAGTTTGGTTCCTTAGTTCTTGTTCACTGAGTCTGCTTTCCCTCGTTTTCCTTCAGAAGAACAGCCCACGTAATTCACTCGTCCTGGTAGCTCAGCTTTCACTGAATGCTGATGTTACCTGGAAATTAATAAACATTCAGTCTTCTTCTCAGCACATTMTGAAAATACAGCTTGTATTAGAGCCTTGTTAAATCATGATAGAATTCCATTTGACACTACATTCTGTTTTGACAGTCATTCATTAATGGTAATTTTCTGATTATGAATTTGGAGTAATTTTGCCTCYACCTGAGGCTGAAGAAGGGGCAGAGATTTGGATAAGAGTAATAGATTAATACATTTTTTGTTTTGAAGCAACTTCACAGTCTCATCAAGTTGAAGCAAGGACATAAAACAATGTTTATGTAAAATTTAAAAAAATAAATACTAAGTTACACTTATATGTTTACTGTCACAGCCATTAATAGGCAACATGAAAGAAAGGGCATTCTCAAAATCTTACTTCCTGGTTTGCAAGGGATTGCAATATCCATCTACATAAGAATGCAAGGATAGTTCAAAGTTTAATTCAAGTTGACTGTAAAATTAAGACAGCCTCATCAGCTGATACTGACAGATTTAAATTGTTAGACCACCAAGGTGCTTCTTATTTTTGTTGGTTTCAGTTGGCATGGTAAGTTTGATATTTCATTTTGTGCGGATTTTTAAATTGGCATTTTCCTCCCCCCAAAATTTTAAACTTTAATCAGGCAAACCAGACTTTAACAAACTGCTTTTTCTGCATAAAATTATTCTGAGAAGTAAATTGGCATTACACAGTGTCAAGCACTTGAAGTTTGCAAGTTTCTTTGCATTTGAGTTTGATTACATTATGCGTTATAGTAAGCTGTGAAATCAGGTGATTATGGGCTGTTTTCCCTCAGGAAATTCAGTCTGTGGGCTGGACAGACCTCACCTAATAAGCAGCCACTGGGAGCAGTTTTGGTTCTGCAGAGCCTTTGGCCTCATTTACTACACATTATTCAACCTGTGCTTTGAATATTGAATTACTGAATCCCTTGTGGGCTTTTTATGGCTTTCACTGCTTATAATATCCCAGCAATTTGCAACTACTTCTTTTCTCCATTACAAAATGAAAGGCATGGTATTACTTCTGTTTCACAGGGCAGAGGGGAGCTGGAGCACARAAATTAAGGTTAAGGCTTTCCACTGTCTTGGTGCTGAAATTCAGATAACTGGAGCCAGTTTTAACATTAATCTGAAGTTGATATTTTCAAAGAACRGCTCTTGGTAATGCTTAATCCCTCCTCATTATCAGCCTGAAGGCCTGAACATTCCTAGTGTGCTCAGAAGGGATGCAGCTGTGGCACATCTGTGTGAGGGGTTTGGAACCCTGAGTGGTGGCAGGAGCAGCTGCTGTGCCCCTGGGTTTCCCAGATGCTGAGACAGAGCTTCAGGTTCTGATGGATGGATGGAGGATGAGCTGTGGGAGCACAGGCTTGTTCCCCACATTGCATTTTCCTTTTCAGTCCTGTCTCTGCAGCACTCTTCATAGTTCAGATTTTTGAAAAGCTCTTCTTGCCTGCCAGTCCCATTTTCTTGGTTTCTTGTTTTTTGATCAAATATTTTTGCATTTCTGCCCCTCTTTTTTACCACTGTGAATTTTTCATCTAGTCTTTCATGTTTTTTTACTTTGGTTTTTTTTCTCTTCATGCCATGCTCTTGCACTTGGGATTAGTTCTTGTCTCCTTGCTCAGTTTTAGTTCCAGACCTCAGTTTCCTTCTCTGAACGTTATTCCCCTTCCTTCCTGCCCATCTGGCTTTTATCCCTCCCACCCATGATGTGTTGCTGCATTTCCTGAGTTGGGAAGTGCCTCAGTGTGCCCTGAKCCAGAGCTCTCCATGAGCTGTGCTGGCCTGCTCTCATTGTTTCCTTCTGCTTTGGAAAAGCCAACACTGCAGTGSCTGGGCTTGTGTGAGACACCAGGTCCCTGTGCTGTCACAGGGTACAGTTAAATAGAAGGGGGAATTAGACTTTATAAATTAAATGCTATCTGAGGATGGGCAGTGTGTGCAGGCAGGTCTGGGCTGCTTTCTCCAGCAGGATAATGCCCAGCTGGAGCACCTGGGGAGCGTGGCATGGCAAAGGCCTGATGGATCCTCAGGGCTGGGGAGGGCCTCTGCTGGAGAATGGGGACTCCTTTAGCCAGGAATACACTGTGCCCCTGGGGAGGAGAGCTCAGCACTGTGGGCTGGCAGTGGCACAGGGACACAGAGGTTTCCCTGGGGGAGTTGGTGGGCAGTGAGCAGTGGCAGTGCAGGAGCTGCTCCCTCAGTGCTCTCCCCCTGCTCCACAGTGCGATAACTGCGGGACCGAGCCCATCCAGGGCGTGCGGTGGCACTGCCAGGACTGTCCTCCAGAGATGTCCCTGGACTTCTGTGACTCCTGTTCAGACTGGTGAGCAGCCTCTGCTTCTGCTTGGGATTTGTCACTAGATGGAATCTCTACTGCAGAATTGCTATGTAGGGTGGAAATCTGTGCTCCAGCACAGGACGCACATCCTGTGTTGAGTAAAGTGGGAGATAATTCAGCATCTCTTTGTGGGAGATACATTTTGTAAGCAGATTCTGGATGTATAATTTTGTTTTTATTTTAATACAGTGGACAGATGGGTTTGGTACAGTTAAATAGAAGGGGGGATTAGACTTTATGAATTAAATGCTATCCAATTTGGTATGAATCTGCTCATCACTGTTTCTGAAAGTTAAAGATAATATTTGACTTTTAAACTGTTATCTTTTTTCTTTCCCTTGCAGTCTGCATGAAACAGAGATTCATAAGGAAGATCACCAGTTAGAACCTATTTACAGAGCAGAGACATTTTTAGACAGAGACTACTGCATGTCCCAGGGCACCAGTTACAATTATCTTGACCCAAACTACTTTCCAGCAAATAGATGACATGGGAAGCAGATCTACCATCTTGGGTTTACTATCCTCTTTGAAAARTAACAATGGCACCATTGTTAATTCTGTGCACATTTTGGAAAGACTCTGCTTTCCCTGAAATGTCACTCACAGCATGACAGCTTCCTGGGTGTACTTGTCAAACTACAGCTTTGAGCTGTCATGGTTCTAGATCACTGAACAGCAGCTGAACATTCCTAGTGTGCAGAAGGTTTCACTGGGAGACTTTTCTTTCACCACAATAGTCACTTTTAGGTGGTGAATCTAAACAAAAGAAACACATGCAAAAGGGTGAGCCAGAAATGAGAGCACACATTCAAGACAGAGTAAATTCCAAAGGCTTTGAAGAGCTTGGTTATAATGAGATCCAGAGGAGATGAAGTATTTATATAAAAACAGTTTAGTAGCTTGCAGTTTTGTTGTGACATAGTTTTCAGCACAGTAACTGACTTCTTTAGGCAAGGTTTTAACCAATGACAGTGTTTGCTTCTAGGCTGTACTCTAAAATCCTCACTGTCTCACAGGTGGTTGGCTGCGGGCCTTTATTCAATCGGAGCTGCTTAATCATGTTGACCTTCAATTTTTAAATTTTTTTTTTTTTTAAAACCACAATGAACTCTATTTACCAACAGTGAAGCACTACAGGGGGCAACTGTGGCATTGCTTCCTTAACCAGCTCATGGTGTGTGAATGTTATAAAATTGTCACTCAGATATATTTTTTAAATGTAATGTTATATAAGATGATCATGTGATGTGTACAAAATATGGTGAAAAGTGCCAGTGCTAGTAACTGTGTAAAGTCTCTAATACTCAACATTTACTCCTTTAAAATAAAATACACAGCCTTCTGCCTCTGTATTTGGAGTTGTTAGTGCAACTCATCAAAGAAAACTGCCTAATATAAAATCATATATATGGTAATAATTTTTCCTCTTTTGTAGTCTGCACAAGATCCATGAAAGATTGTATTTTTATTACTATTTAAACAGTGATTAAATTTAGCCTGAGCAGTGAGCAAGGGTTCACATGCATTCTTTTATACTGCTGGATTTTGTTGTGCATCATTTAAAACATTTTGTATGTTTCTTCTTATCTGTGTATACAGTATGTTCTTAAATAATGTTCAATTGTCAGGAGAACTGTGAGAAATAAACTATGTGGATACAGTCTGTTTATATATAGAATGCTTGCCGTGACTTCCTTTCTGTGTAGCTGTGACTCTTTAATCAGGAGGAGAGCGTTTCCAGGTGTGGCTGGGTCCCGCAGCGCTGGCGGTGCCGCCCCTGGAGCTCCGGGGCCGTTCCGGGCCCGGCTCCGCCCGCCCCGGCCCCGGCGGGATCCGCGCTCCGCTTCTCTCCCTCCTCGCCCACCGACTGCTTGCTCAGACCGCGGGAAACCCAGGTTTTAGCAGCCTTGATACAGTGTGTACCATTGTTGGAGAAGCTTTGTAATTATTGTGACATATTTTACTTAATATATTTTTTATTGAAATGTAGAGCTTGTGATTCAGAGCCACTTGATTATTTTATAACTGTAGTAGACTTCCAGTTGCTTTGGAACGAAAATACTCAGAGCAATTAGCTAGGAAACAAACGAGTTTGACTTTAAAAGGTGGCAATAAGAAGGATAATTGGCTGGCTGCACCTAGTAACTAATAATTGGTCAGTATTTTTGCAGTAACTTTAGGTGTAGCTATTTTTTGATTCAGGAAAAAGAATTTAGACATTTAATCTATTTAGAAAGTAATACAGTACAGTTACTAAAACACTGAGCAAGTATCATATGTTAACATATCTCACATATCTCAGACACTTAGATAAATTTAATAAACCTTAAAAAACAAAACACAAAACTCACATTATATATTTTAGTTTGAATTGGAAAAGATACTGCTCTGAGAGGCTTTCTAAGACCATAAAAACATGCTTTCATGGTCTTTATAGGAGACTAGAGTTGGTGAAGGTGTATTATCAGGAAGAGGATCTGTGGTAACATTATTTTCTGTTTATATCCTGAAAAAATTATGGAAATAAAATAAGAAAAATRAATTGGAGAAAATACTCAGTCAACAATTTAGGATATCTTGGAAAGAACAAAAAAATAGATCTTGGTGTTCTTGGAACAAGGTTGGAAGCCAGAGGGTAATTTCAAGTCTGAATCACCCAAGAAAGAGGTGTCTTGGCTAAGTCCTATTTTATTGAATATGTATAAATATTAATGTTTCCCTGTGCATGCATATACAGCTATTTCTCCTGCATACATATTGAATGTATGCAAATAATATCTAATGCACATACACCAAATCAAGCATGGGATTTTTTTGGTTTTCTCCACAGAAGAAGCAGAAAGAAAAACTGAAAGTGTATGGTAAAATAATTTTTGTAATTTGATTTTAAAAACCCCCAACAAAATTGCAGCTGATTGTTGGCTTTGTTCCCACCCTGCACAAGTGTGAGACTCCACACTTCATAACTTCTGCTGTAATTAAATACCATAGAAAACACTCCAGAAAATCTACCCAGATGAATTTGCAGCTTCATGGTAACTGCAGAGTGTTCTGCTKCTTGGAAGCACCTCCAGCAGCAGCTGCAGGTGTGGCCAGAGCTGCCCCTGGAGCTGCTGGGGCACTGCAGGTGCTGCTGCTGCTGCTCTGCACTGGCTGCAGCTGGAGAAGCACTTCCAGAGCACCACAGGTAAAATGTGGGCTCTGGGAGGACCCAGGGAAGAAGGAACATCCAGGATATGAAGGATAAGAACATCCTAAAAAGTWATTGAATTAGCATCTCCAGGGCAAATGCTAAGGAAGAAAAGGAAACAGAAGAACCTGCCCTGACTGGAAAAAGGACATATTCTGTAAGCATGCTGATTTGAGCTATATTTTCAAGTCATGTACTGTGCTTTGAAAAGGATTAAACCCACATATACTGTAACAGAAACCATTACTCCTCATTGTTGTACATGTTTTATTTTATTATGTCTTCATTACAAGAAAGGTAACTTTAAAAATGCAAATCTGCTGCATAAAGTACACCTTTGACAGTACAAGCAATCATGCAGCCCACTTTCACTAGTGAATTCATCCAGTAGTTCCAGTAAGAGGATGCAGTTACTTTACAGGAATGTCAAACAAGCTCTTATTCAGTATTACCAAAGAAACTCCACAATATTTTAGTTAACAGAAAATACAAGAGCACTTTTACAGACTTTTTTTGCAGATTACAGATAAATGGCTTACTAAAGGTGCAAGCAACATGAATCAAATAATCCCTGACATTTTCCTTTTTTTGGTTTCCCACCCCACCAAACCCTCCCAAGTTTTGGCAATGCCTGTACGAGACCACAGATGATGATCTGAATTTTGCAAAGTGTAATTTAAAGATGACATGAGATGTTCTGGCTCATAACCAACTTTACATATGGACTTGAATAGCTATAGCACAGCTGCTGTTAATATGGATGATTACTGGATTGCACATTTAACTATACAATACAATCTTCATTCTCAGCTCACAGAACTGGGAAGTCACTTATAAAATCATAACATTCCCAGCAGAAGACAAGACTGTCTCAAAAATGGTGTCTGCTCCCCAATAATGGATGGACAGACTTTCACAACATTCAACTGTATCTTCAATGAATTTTTTTCTCCTTGAAACAGTGTTCTGGGGATRTGTGAAAAGTTTATTTTAACTTTAGCTTGACTAATTCCAGTTCTCTTGGAGCTGCRTGTTACAGAGAACAGGCTTCAGTCACTAAAGCCCAAGAACAAGCTGAGTGACACCACAAAAATTAAAACTGTTAATTAAAAGAAAATAATAATCAATGGGAAGCTTGTGTGCAATAACCCTAATGTCAGTCTGGGCAGTGACTGGGGTGGGTGGAGAGCTCCCTGCTGGCCAGGCACTGTCCCATTTCCCATGGAATTTGTGTGTGACCATGAAACACAAACCCAGAGCTGCTGCTCACTTGGCTGCTTTTAACCCGTGAAGAGCAAACACCCGAGAAAACAAAACACAGTCCTTAGAGTGAGGTTAGTAAAGAGACCATTTCTTCTGAGTGCACTGTCAGAACAAAGATTTCATCTAGAGTAACACCACATGCACAAATTCCAGGTACCTCTCAAGGAAGCAGCACTGCTTTGACCAGCAAATCATGGCTGTGGGGTGCACTGGGCAAGGCTGTGTACACACCTTACACACCAYTACTGCATTTCTGGTGAAAAAGAAACACCTGCCTCTTCCTTTTTCAGAAAAGAGTCAATTGTCTTGCAGATTTCCAGGAAAACATCCTCCTGTGTTCCTTCTGCATCAACCTGTGAAGCAGGAACAAAACAGTTTTGATTAAGTTACAAAGAGTTATCTCAGAATCTAAACCCTGCCACAAAAAATTGGTCTAATATAAAATGAAAGTTGTTCTGCTTCATGGTAGAAGCATTCTAATGTAGGGGAGCAGCTGCAAGAAACCAGATTACTTATTTTGTTTCCACAGATTTCTGTAAGAAGGCTCTGCAGGCTGGCTTGTCTGTAGCAAAGTACATTAGTCAGGTGAGGGAGCTTAAACCTGAAGTACTCGTGTGTTAAAGTTACACCTTTGATACACAACAGTTGCCAAGGGCTCTCTGCCCATCACTCCAGCCTGTGGAGGTCCTGCAGGGCTGCACAGCCCTCTGSGTTTGGCCACTCCACAGTAACTTAGCAAATCAGTGTTCAGTGCATTTGTACCTGGGAACTCRGAGAACTGGTTCTGCTTTTMTGRCATCCTTTGCCCCTGGCTTTTATARGGGCAYTGCTTTTGWGGTGTAAGAACTCCACTGTCATTGAAGCTCTTTTTTTCTTGACCACCCCTAAGATTCAGTTTTCTGACCAAGCTRTTTTTCATGACTGTACTTCACAAAAACAAGACCAATTTACTTTCCTGTGTTGAAGATGAGAGAGCTGCATTTCAGCAGAGAGGAATGGCACTTGCAGCCAGTAATACTTGTGTGTGCTCCCTGGAGAACCTGAGGCAGAACTGTGCTGTTCTGAGTTTCATGTTCAYCCCATGCTGTGTCACCTGAGGAAGGAGAGCTGTCTTTTGTCCTCACAGCAGTGCCAGAAGCAGCTTTCACACTGGCTGTGGACTCCACACAGATGATTCTGCTGATTATTCCATTCCTCAAATGCCTGCTGAGAGCTTTGGTCTTTACACAAAGGCAAGATTCTTCTCTGCTTCTCTGTGCTTAGTCTTTCATGCATGCATGACATGAAGTTTGCTCAAGATTAAATGGACCCATGACAACCTTGTGAAAGGATCTTTTTCTGAACTGCTGCATTTTCATCTCCAAGTTGCTGACTAGAAAGCCAGATAATTGTAGTCTTTGAAGGGGACACCCYTGCCTAATAATACTTCCTGCCATCTTTGGTCTGCAGGAAAATTAGAGTTTCATATTCAAATAAATGTATTTTTAAATAGGCCAAACATTCTGCTCACATATGATGTTGTCTTCCAGCCAGCTCCTGTACAGCTGCCTGCAGTCCATGTGCATGGAAGTGCCTTGGTGCAGAGTCCTGTGTGGGAGGCAGCAGCTGCTCCTTGCAGAGATGCAGCAGGGGCTGCAGCCACTCGTGGTTCCCCCTTCTGGTGGCACCCGCAGGCACTGCCAGGTTCGGTGCCTGTGGCATCCTGTGGGAAGTGCTGGCACATCCCAGCACCAATTCCAGAGCTCTGCATGCCCAGCCAGGGCAGCCTGTGTGGAGCTGAGGCAGAGGCAGGTACCTGCTGATGCCTTAGAAAGGGCACTTCTCCCCAGGGCTGCACRGCTCTCAGAAGTGTTCAGAAGTGGKGRGTACTTACCAGCAGCAAAGAGAAAGCAGGAGTGGTGTCTGAACCAAATGTCCACCTTCTCCAGTTAAAACCAAGCCAGCAGCTCCCATCTCAGTGCTGTAAAACACCTTGGCCTGTCTCAACTGCCAAGACTGCTATTTTTCATATGGCTATCCCACAGGAAATACACTGCATGCAGGGTGAAGGCCACAGCCATTTCAAAGCTCTCATCTTAACATGCATTTTTATTATCTCTATACTTCATAAATACTTCTGCCCTGTCCATCTGATCTAATCTTATCAGCACAGCTGATTGCCACTGGCTCTTTGGTGACCTCTCTAGAACTGGGACTGATACTCAGGTCTAGATCTAAGGAGCTGTGATGAAGAATTAGTTCTGTAAGCATGGAAACCACTGCCCTTCACAATGGGCTGGAATGCTGACTTCCTAACAGCAGCAATAAAATATGGATGGGCTTGAATAATGACAGCCCCARAGCTTCCCATGCTGGCCTCCTAAATAACAAAGGCCCAATTCATAAAAGTAACTTAACATCGTGGCACAAAACTAACTTAATGTGCCAGTAATTCACAACCAGTACTACAGTGATTCAACTGCACTCCCAGCAGCTCCAGAGAAAAAACTGTGTATTTCTCTTCCTCAGATTATAACAAGCCTCATAAATTRGGCCTGTTTTCAAGGCTATTTAAAGCTAGCTTCTCATAAAACAAGATCCACATACTTTTCCATAGTTTTGAAATACAGCTATGGCTTTTGGTAACTTCAAATACAGGGAAATTTAATGAGCCCATATGAAAAATTACTGGAGTAACCATCCCCATAGTGCAATGTTGCTCCTTTTGTCATTAGAGTGTGTTAGAAATGCTCTCTGAGATTGTGCAGCACCTGGTTCTCACAGCAATGGATCAAGCTCCCTAAATCCACTGAAAACACATTGCCCCCAGACCCATTCATATCAGGCTTGCATTTCCTGCTGTTTCATCTGTGATCCCCTGCTAATGTTTCTGAGGGATCTTTCTGGATCAGCTTCTCATCTGATGGGTCACAAAGCACCAAGGGGGGAACAGRGAATCACTTGTTCCTTTGTTCCCCAGTCCTTACCTGTCAGGGTTAATGGGTCTCTGAGAACCTCTCAGCAAATGGAAATAAACCACATAGCTGCTCTCACTTATTACCACTGATTACCTTAGAATGGGATCAGAGGGAAGGCTCACAAGTGGAGCTCTGGGAGAGGGGGGATGGTCACATGTTCTTTCATAATGTTTGTGGAAAATGTGATTGCAAGTGATTTTAGAAAGAAAGAGTAGAACAACACAGAAAAAAAATAATAAAAAGAAAAGAAATAAGCACAGAAAAATGAACTTCTGTTGGACTTAGTAGGCTAAGTTTTCATAGCATGTGATCTGAAATTGTCAGTTTTTGGACACCCTTAATCCTCTGCTCTGGCCTGCTTGGATTATTTGTTATATTCATGCCCTTTTCCTCAGACTTTGAATAGGAAACTTGTATGTAAGGCACCTACCAGGTGTCTYATGCCAGCTAGGTAGGATCAGGGCTGTCTTGCTTGAATACCAAGGCATTGCTCTTCTCTTTTACTTCCTACCCTCCTACATACTGTCACTTCAAAAAAGCTTTAAAGGATGAGTCAGATATTAAAAACAATCTTTTTTTCTTGTCCCTTTCTTCTCAGTTGAAAGAGGGCCATATATTCAAAGGGATT
The DNA here is from genome assembly GCA_902810485.1 of Alauda arvensis. Taxonomy (NCBI): domain Eukaryota; kingdom Metazoa; phylum Chordata; class Aves; order Passeriformes; family Alaudidae; genus Alauda; species Alauda arvensis. Next base: position 318,777 of record CADDXX010000485.1, read on the forward strand.
TACATTTAGCCATGTCAAAACACAAGTAGGTGTCTACTACATTTTCAGATGCACTTTTCTGTCCAGCTGCCTTGGAACTCACTGAGAAATAGATTTAAAACCAACAGTGTCTACCTGCTTACTACTACTAGAATGCATTTTGTTTCATTTCCTTTAATGTCATTTATCTGAAGCACCTGATTCCCACAGAACCAGGCAGCTTGCAGGCAGTGTTTTTGARAGCAGTGCTTTCAGCCCTTGCATTTCCAGTACAAGGTCTTTACTGAAAAGTAGCCACTTGCTGTCCCTTGTTCTGTAACTGACTACAAAACTAATTATGGTGTATTAAACTAAATCCCCAAAACATGATTGAAAAACAATTTTAAAATTTCTAACTTATTAGTCTCAACTACTTTACCTTCCAGAACACAATTTAGAAACAATGCCTCAGCAGAAAAGTGAGGACACTGYTGCCTTTGCCCTTCATTCTTCAGTCAGTTCATCTTCCCTTGCAAATATGTACACAGCTCTTCATCTCAGCAGGGAGCTGGAAGGRTTGCTGTTGTTTATTCCTGTCAGGTTCACAGGTGTTTCATCTGCACCCACAGCCTTCACCCTCTGTCCATGCCTCAAGCCTCCACAGCTGAGCAGAAACACAAAGAGGGAATCTTGGCCAAAGGGAAATTTCCAGCASAGTCCTGATCTTTTGTCAGCTTCACCAGGTCACTGTTCTTGTTCAGAGGCCAGCAGAATGGAAAAATGTTCCAGTTCCACATACCACATGGGTTAGTTATGAATGCACCTYTGCACAGTAACTCCAGGCTGGGCAAAGTGGTAACACCCTCAAGGATTAAGGTGGGAGTGCTGTTACAGCCACAGACCTTTATCTCTTCTGTGCAAGTAAAGCAAGGAGAGAATTCCCTGAGAGTGCRGAGGAAGCCAGGCCAGGGCTGAGTTTCTCTGTCTGCACTGTTTGTCAGGCTCCATCCAAGCATGCCTTACTGCCTGTTCCAATGCACAGAGCAAGGAAGCTCCTTTGGCACTCACTCCCAGCACACCTTGATGTGGTGTGACAGATCAGTTCCTCCTCTGCTGAGTGCACAGCCAACATCCAATTCCCACACCAGACCTTTTGCTGGCCTTCTGCCCAGGACTGAATTTTACATTTGCATATTTAATCAGCCTGTTTCAGGACTGAAAACCTTTGGAGTGGATAGGACAAGTTAAATAYATCCCACTGTTGTCATGTGCTGTTCCCAGTCAGTGGAAAATGTTGTCCAACCCTAAATACTTAAACTGGAGAAATTGAATTACACCAGTATGCCAACCCCATTTTCTTGTTACACAAGGCTATTTCTGGTTTTCCTTTCTGTGGTCAGGTGGAGCTGGGTGCTATAGTCAAGCCCTATAAAACATGATCACTTACACAAGGAATACCCAGAATTTAGTGGTCCTTAGCCACACACTGCAGAAAGCTGGCTAGAAAAGGTTAATGGTGAATCTTCATGGAAGCCAGCAGGATTCAGACTCTAATATTCCTCTAGAATCTCAACTCCCACTCCTCTGCATGCTTAAGAAAGTGCACTGCTGCAGTCCCAAGGGACAAAAAGCTCACGTGGGCCTTTCACTGAAGAGCTGCTTCTGTTGAAAAACCAAACCTAGGCAGGAATCAAAGATTCCTTTAGACTCCTCTCTTAAACAGCTTCTCTTCAGATGCTTTGGCCATTGCTAATCCTGGGATCACAGGCTGCTCTGGGTCTCCAGGAATGCATCACCTCCCTGAAGTTACTGCATCCCAGCAGCTTTGCCTGAGAAGAAGGGTGCACTATCTCTGATCTGCAGTTACATGGAGGTCCATGGGTGATTTGAAATAAATCCATGAATATAGATGAGAATTTATTTTAAGAGATTTCTTCAAATCAACACTGGTAAATTAACTTTGGTGGCTTTGAAATGGATAGGAAACACACACACAGTTCYTTCAGGAAAGAGTTCCAGAGGCAGCAGCATCTCCATGGCAGCATTAACATCTTCAGCCASCACTGGTCATTGCTGGAGAGTGATAAACCCACTTAGGAATGAACAAATCCCCAACACTGAAAATATGGGATGTTTTAATTAAAATGGGAAAGAAAARTATTAAACATGTTAGACTGCCTCTAGGTAAAGTCTGTTTTCTCTGTGTGTGGATGATAGTACAATTTAAAAAAAAAAAAAGACTATTTTAGCCTACCCTGCTCAAAAAAACCCAAAAAACCCAAACAAACAAAGCAGAACAAATGCACAAAACATTATTGCAGTCAGAAGTTGTAAATGAGTCTACAGATGTGCCAGCTAAGGGCACTGATGGAATTTTTCCTGCTTCTCCATAAAGTATTGCTTATAGAATAAAAAGAATGCTTTAAATATCACATCCTGAGCAGTTGAAAACTGAGAGAATCCATTGAAATGAATATAACTGTTATTTATTACAGTATAAAGATCTTTCTTGTATGCAGGTCTGTTTTATTTCAGGATATACACTGTCAGTTTTGAAAATTTTACTAAAGGGCTCTGGATTAACATAATCTTTCATCCTAATTCTGAAAGCCCTTATAGAGGACTAAATCCTAATACTTGAAGAAAAGCTTTCCAGAATTTATGTTTAATAAGAGATTCTATAAAGATGAGTTATTGATTCAGGATATGTTCTCTGAGTAAGGATAAATATGTGGTTTTATTCTTTCAAACTCTTCTGTGGAACTCAGAAGTTTGCAGAAGTTGCAAACAAACCCAGGGAATCATAAAATGAGAACTGGAAAGTGTAGGAACAGTTCATAAATGGTGTCATACCAGTGTTTTCCAAATACTGCTCATCTAATTGAAGTAAAAAGCAATAATTTCATTGAAATGGTCAAGTAAATTACCTTGCATAACTGTGTCTTGCTCTCATAGTATGCAATCAGAGGGTTTGATGCTTGGTAGTAGCTTGCAATTCTTTGCTCAGAGGTGGCAGTGCTCTCAGAGCTGGGGCTGCTCTCATCCCCCAGCAGAAGGCGGCTGCTCATGGTCTCAGCAGAGCACTCCAGGCAYAGCACCAGCTTTGGCTCCCCAACCTGGAGACAGAGGAAAACAACAAACAGGTAAAGTATGGCCCAGGAGAAGAGATTTTCTTTGGACAACACCAAAATAGTCACCAAGGAATCTATTAGTGAGTATTTGTCTATGGAGAAATTGTGCTTATTAACAAGCACCCCTCATTGCAGCAGCACCAAAGGGATGCAGCACCACCAAATATTCACAGGAATGCATCCTGTGAGTTAGCTTATATCCCACAGTAATTTATGTCCTTGTTTGCAGTGTACCCACATCATTCCTACCCATGCTGTAAAGGATGTGATACACTTTTCTGCATTTTCAAATTGGCAAGTAATTTCCAAATTCTATGGGAAGCTGGTCATTTAATGCAGTTTGGCTAGTGCCAAGCAAGTCATGAGGGAGAGTCTGTCCTTTTCTCTAATAAAAATAAATACAGATTTATTTATTTTTATTCTTAGGCCTGGTAAAGATAAAAAATAATTGTCTCTCTCTACATTTGGTCATAGGTATTGCAGTACTTTATGGGAAAAAAAGAAATGGCAAGAAAGAGCAAACTGTACTTCATGGTATTTCAGGAGAGAGCCAAAAGCTCTAAACACAAATCCTCATCATTCTTTCCTGAAACCCTGGAAAATACATCTGTCACTTAGCATAAACCCTGGAATGCACTGTCATGCCCCCTGCTCAGGCACAGCTCTCTCTGACACAAGATCTTGTATGAGCAAGAACTGCTGGGCTGAGTCCACAGTGATAAATTCCACTGTCTCAAGCAAAATAAAGGTGTTATGGGATCAGTGGGGAAAAAAAGGGTAATTTTTCCATGCAGTTCTGTATTTAATCCTTCAATGACACTCTCAGTCTTTTTCTCATTCCTTCCCTTTCCAGCAGGGATCTGGAAAACACTTTTTAGGAAGAACTGACAGGTCTTGGAAAAAGATGACTGCTCTTCACTCTAATGACCATTACAAAATCATATTTTTACCATGCCTAGAGCAAATAAAGTCTAAATGACTGAGATATGGAAACTGTCATAGTTATCTTTGTTCACAGCCCTTAAAGGAAGAAATATTCTAAAGGTAAATATTTCATGTCAGGCCTTCTGCATTTGACTGAGGATGTCTGGATTGTGTTGATCTTTCTACAACCCTTAATGACTTTCTAAGAGAAGCTGAAGCCAAGGGATTATGTCAGATAGCTCAATGTCAGGCTTTTATCTACCCATTTTCTCCACAGAAAACATTAATGCCATTAGCTGTAGCAACACTGGGTTTGGGGATTAAAAAAGCCAACAAGGCAGTTTTAATAGTGCAAGAAACATAGAGAATTAAAAAAAGATGTGGGTTTAATCAATGATTTAAACATATGCCCTTTCTGTATAACTGGATTAGGATGGTGAGAAGTTATTTCCTCCCAGTTTTACAGGAGGAATTCCATGCTCTAAATTACAAYAGAACATTCTAAATTACAACAGAATAAATGGGAACTAATTCGTTTTGTCACTTACATCATCACCCTACAATGAGGAYATGAAGGAGTTTACTGACTAATAGGAGCAGATAATAGCATCTTGCTTGATACACTCAGTCTGATTTGCTTTTGAAAAATTTACATGGTTTCCTTAAAAGTTTCAGTATTGCTATCTGGAATTCAAACTATTCCAGAAATATCTGTCTTCCAAACTAAAACCCAGAAAAAGTGGAAGTAATACCCTTATCAGGTATTACAGCAATTTTTTGCTACTTTTTTTTTTTTTTTTTTAATTACTATTTTCCTGACACAATTTATCTTAAACAATACATACCAAACAAGTCTAATGTTTTGGTCTTTACTCTGTCTCACTGGGTATTCCTGCCTGGTGCTGTGGAATATATAATTTAATAATGCTTTTTCACCTTGTAGAAAGACTGAGGAGGAAACAGAGTTTTGTGCTTCTCCAGAATTATGGCTGGGTAAAAGTACAGTTGTATCACAGAAGGGAATTGGGTAAAAGTGGCTGGAGAATAAGCTGTTTCTACATAGTTCATTCTGTTTATGAGTCAAGCTCTGAAATATAAACATTCTTGATGTCTTCTAAATATAACAGGTCTTGTTAACAATTATAAAGCTTTTTACACATCATGTAGGTATGTAGCAGTTTTCTTCTGTACTTTGCTGCCATTAATTAATAAAGCCTGATGTGCACCTCTTTTCATTCAACTTCAATTTAAGAACTTCTCATCACCCTTTGGAAAGAACTGCAAAAAACAACTCAGTTAAAAACACTTCAGTCYCACTGAGGAGCTCACAGCCACCCTGTGAGAAGTGGATACAAGGCACAGCAGAGGTAACTTAATACATTCAAAATGGTCACTTGTTTTTGACTCCAAATGCAGCCCAGGATCATGGGATCTTTTGCTGCTTTCAGGGAACTTCAAGGAGCTCTGCTTCAGCACTGGATGCATTAAGACTTATTTGCCTAGCAATACCTCAGTGCAGGACACTCCAATCTCTAAATCCCACTTCATAATACAGACAAGTGTCCACAGGACACAAAGATGTATGCYTGCCAGAGAAACAGCACTGCAGAAATAGTTCAAAATCTCCAGCATCTTTTAATAGTCCATAGCATTTTATTAAAGGGACTAATAAATCAACATTTCTGTGAATGGCTTCTACAGCAAAACCCATTTCTCATTATTTTGTCTGGCTTTTGATGCCTAAATCTTCCTAGGCTTTTATGGTAATCAACTAAATAAAGCAGCCAAAGGCTCAGTGAGAAAACAGGGGATTCATTAAAGTTTTATTACCTTAYAAACTTCTTTAGGACATTTTTGGAGTGTAATATGATGTAACATATACTGACTATTATCCCTAATTCACCACTTTTTTTCTCTCCTCAACCCTGGCAGACTCATTCATGGGTTTAGATAGAGTATTTTCTGCAGACTGAGAAATGCCTGGCTGAGGCTTCTCACTAGGTCTTAGCACATCCTGAGGAAATTGGTAACTCTGGGAACTGCCACGCAGGCACTTGCAGAACGCTCTTTTTATGGCTGTGCCACCTGTTACTCATCACAAAAACTAAATCTGTGTTTGGCTGTTTCAAGTGGCAGCAAGCTTTAGCAGAGCTGKCTTACTGGTAATAAATATTAACTGGGAAGACAGATACTTCTGTGAACCTGCATCAGATAGTGCTTGATCAGAATTTCATGAGAAGTACAGCATCCACGAGAACCAGAAAACTGGTTCTAAAATGATGTTTTCCACAAAATGTCAATTGTTCCTGGTTTACATTAAATTTAGGTAAAATCAGCCTTTACTGCTCCTTGTATTCYAGAGTCTGTGTAGGTAAGGGCAACAGCTTTGCTGTGCTGATGGGGTGCCAAAATTTCAGTGATGAGCAGCACAGCTCTGCTGGATTGGCTTTTTACATGTCCCTGCTGCAATCAGCTGAAGAGAGGGACTGAAGCAGCACCAGAATTACAGGAGTTACAGCAGCATTACATTTGTATGGTCACCTTGCTCTCAAACTCCTCTGCATCCTTCAGCTCTTGGGGATACCCATCGATCAGGAACCCCTTTGTGTCCCCTAGCTTGGACACCATGGCTTCCTTCAGCAGCTCTAGAACAACASCCTGTATGGGAAAGAGAGGCAATTAGCGGGTTAATTAGTAAGAAAGATTGATAACTTTGTTTTTTGCACTGACTTTAGTCCTACACCCTTGAAAACAGCCCTGTTTGGCTCTAAGTAGGTCCTGTGAATGCAGGTGTTTTTCTTGTCCTGCAGGTAGTATGGCTTTTTATTCTCTCAGGACCAGCTATGCCACACAAATCTAATGTTGTAATCCATCCAAGATTTCCCAAAGTGCCCTCCAGATAGCTCAGAATATTGCATAGTTTCAAAATGAATGTTAATACCTGTGAAACTCCAGAGTACTGCTGCAGCATTTTCCAATCTGACTGCACTTTGCTATGTCACTGGTATAATTATATTACATGGAAAGTGACCCCATCTGACCAAACACACTGAAGAGCAAAGCAATCAAAATCAAGCCTGAGCACAGCTTTTAGTTTCCCCTGAGCAGCATTTCCCAGTATCTTTCATTAACAAACACATCCTCTGACCTAGCTGCAGTTGCTGAAGAGCCACCAAGAATTGGGACTGTGGACCTGCCATGTAAAAGTCAGGTCCAGCTGAGAACACCCCCCTCTGCCTCCACAGTCTCCATTAAGCTGCAGCCCAGCTACTCTGGGATGTCAGCCAGCTCTGCAGGGAACTGCTGCAGGTACTGTGATTTAAAATAGCTTCCAGGAGGACSAGCTCTGAATCTGAAATGTAAGGCTATAAAAAGGACATAAAGTTTCTGTTTCCTGTACTTACATTTTGCAATGCATCTGTCTCGCTGTATTTCATGTCTAATTTATTGCCTATGTGAAACATAAAGAAATACTGGCACTGAAAGGGAAAACAAGTGGCACAGATTTGGCAACAAGGAAATGTCTCCCTGAGGTTACAGATTAACTTTACTGAAATGGGAATCATCAGCTCCAGTATCTATTTCCACTGTTTTRGACAATATATCTACCACTGCCTCTGTTTAACTATTAGAACCCCAAATAAAACCATCACTCACTCCAGGCACAGGTTCTCCACATTCCACGATGTCTTTGATCAATTTACTTCTCTCTGATAATGATGATAACTCATTTTGGAGAAGGTCACTAGTGGACAGGTGAGTAAATCCATATTTCTTGGCTAACAKTTTGCATTGGCTCCCTTTACCAGAGCCAGGCCCACCTGTGTGAGGGAAAAAAATAACTAGAATTAGAAAAGAACAAAAATCTTCCAATTCTCAAACTATAGCYACCAAGAAAATGGGAAGAAATTGATGACACTATTTTGCAATTTTTGGGKTTTTTTTTGCAGAGACACTACCTACAGTAGAACAAGTCATACGCTTCCCTTCCAATACAACCACAGGGCTGACTCAAAAATGTGTTGAAGTTGAAGGAGTCACAACAGTGTGAAATCCCTCACAGAGGAGAACCTGTTCCTGAAACACCATCAGCATGTTATGGAAAAACATGAAACAACCTGYGGAAAAGGGTATTTGACTCACTACATGTTCAGTTTGACGGCTGCAACACACAGTAGCAGAGTGATGTTCACTGCACCGCAGTGAGGGAAATAACAACGAGCTCCCAGCTGCACCTGGCCCCGTCCTGCCCACGGGAGCTGTGGGACAGAGCGGGCAGGAGGGAAGAGCACTAACCCAGGCAATGGTGAGGGTGTCCCCCTGGCAGGAATGGCACCTGCAATCCCCTGCTCCCTTCGGCCATGGAGCGGCCTCCAGCTCAGAGCCAGAGCCCGGCCTGTGCCGCTCGGCAGCCGCAGGCGCTGCCGGGCCCAGCCCCTCATGGAGCTGCTGCCTCCGCTCCAAAGCCCATGGCACAGAAAGCCAGAGCCTGCCTCTCCAGGCCCCTGCTGAGGCACTGCAGCCACCCCGCCCGGCTGCAGAAAAGGAGAGCCCATGGAAGCTGCTGGAAGCCCTTGCCCGGTGTCCCAGGGCGGCGGCACAGCCGAGGTGAGGCCCTGAGGCGCCGTGCCGCTGCCAGGGCGTGAGGGGCGGACAGCGCATTGCTGTGGGAATGTGCGGGGAAAATTCACCGCGTGTAGCAGCGACTGTGCAGCCTTTGATGGATCTGTTCAGAAGCTCTACTGCAGCAGGAGGTAATTATAGCCTTGGAGGGAGACAATGCTCAAACTCTTCTCAGTAAAGTTTCGTCAGCAGGTGACCTGTGTTGTTTATCAGCTGTTGGGACTCGCAGGTTACACAGCTCTGCTGCGTGCATTTAAGGTGCTAGAAAATACGTGGCTTTCCCGTTTCCTCATCTTTCCACAAACAAATACAGGAATAACACGTTCACAATAGAGCAAATTTAGCACCGTCTCTGCCTCACTTGAACTTTCTCCTAACTTTTGTATTCAGTGTAAGAAATAATTGCTCTGAGCATGTAATTTTCAGAGAATTTGCAGTACTGTAGCTGAGACTAAAAAATGGGTCATAAAGGAGTAGCATCAAAGGAAGGGGTTTGTCATCGGTGATCTGCAGTCTTTTACTGCAGCCTCACCAGGAGCATGGCCAGCCTGTGGTGTGACAATCACACCTGTGCCACAATTTTTCTAGAAYTATCTTTGTTGCAGCCTTATCTTCTGGCCAGTGTGGGCTGCGTGTTGTTTTTCTATTGCTGTAAGATGAAGAACATTATTGTTTTGTAAAAACACTAGTTGAAAGAAAACAAGGAAAAAATAAGAGTGGCTATAGAGAAACAGATGTAGCGAAATTACATGCAAATTACCAAGTAATGAATCACTTAAATATCTGAGTGGCAATTAATTGTATTTCTGGCCTGTTTTTTAGATTTTTTTTTAGATCAGTAAGTTTGTTTACACATTTTGTCTCCTGGCCTTGAAAATGCTAACAGTGCAGTAATTTAATCCTATTTATTTGGTGTGTATCTACAGTATTAAAAAGCCTCAGCTATGAAGATTATTGTATTCTTTTTCTTCTATAACTGGTTCTCTTCTGAATGCAGAGCCCAATGAGGAATTTAATAATTTCTCCTCATATACAAAACAAATTAGATTTCTTTTATAAATAACAGTACAAGGACATTTTTTTGKTTTTAGCAGGTAAATATTCAGAAAATTTGATGTGTGTCTAATATCTTTGTATGTTAGTATTGTAAAAGAGAACCCTGTCAGAATGCCACAATATGTAGGGCATACACCATAATGAGTGTGCCGCCAAAACATTAATTGAAATGACCATTTTTTAATAGAAAAGTTCAAATAAAGCAGAGATTAACATGCTGAGCTCTTTAAAGAGTAAAAAACATATTTGAGTAAGTTATGTCCTAAAAATGGGAGTTTTTATGGCCACTGGTATTAATTTAGATTCATCTGATGAGTAGCAAAGCATCCTACTGCTTGGCAAATGCATACAACCCACTTTATCAAGTCTTGTGCTTTCTTATCCTTGAATGAGACCACAGTTCTTGCTTGGCATGACCTGAGAAGAGACTGAATTCCCCAGGAAATTCAGCATTGAGGGCTGAGCACAACTTGGCCTTTAGACCAGTATTAATTTATGTGTCTGAAATTAAAGTATTATCTTGTCTCCCTCTGAAGTTCCTTAATGTGACTGAAATAGAGCTGTTCAGGTGGGAAAGGATGTGAAAGTGCATTTCCTTATTAATTAGGTGTTTCCTTCTTGCTCAGAGGACACACTTAAAAGACTGCTATATAAGCAGCTTTAACAGCAAATTAATCCTGTGGCCATGAAGCTCATGGTCAATTTGYAGTGCTACAAAAAATGGTACTTGTTCTTTTAGTGCATATTTTTCTAAAGAAAAAAAAATCACATGAAGAAAGTTTATCTGGAATAACAGCTGCATATCAAACATGACAAAGGCTAGCAAAAAGTTTTTTTTCAGTTAAGACTTCACTGCAACTTGTTATGCTGTTTTTCATATGGAAAATACTCGGGGCATTGAAAAAGGTAATCAAGCTTTCCCAATGGCTCAATTGTTAGTAGGAAAATAGATCCACACTTTTGTTGTGAAGGCGTAAAGTTCTTTATGAACACTCATTTCTTCTGTATTCTGTCATCTTGTGATCTGCCTACGTGTACTTTGAAAAAAAAAAGTGTTGGTTCATGATAACTTGTAATTCAGATTAATCATGTTGTCTTCTGACTGCTATACATGACATGAGGAGAAAAAGCTAAAGCCTAGAAAACAGCCAGAGGAAGTATGAGTGTGATGTGACCTGTAGGACAATACAGAACTACCAGCAGTTCTTCAACGTTAGCATGTTTTTGTATTTTCCAAGTATTGCTCAGTGCAGTACACCTTGTTTTAMAGCTCATTTGGTAACTTAATAAAAATCCAGAAATTGCAGGTGAAGAAATTAAGAACATTGTTTTTAATCAGCGAGGTTATTCTTGGAAACAGAGCTCTCTGAGTGTCCCTTTGTGCTTTCTGATACAAAGAGTAAGCAAGAATGTGGAACCAGAGTACTAACACAGAAATTAAATGCAGTTCTGTATTGCTTTTCTGCAGCCAAGGCCAGATTAAAAGGTCTGTGCCATCCCTTAGAGCAGTTTTCCTTTCCATTATATTGATTCATCGGCCTGTGAGAGGGGATCTTCTGGTGAAGAACTTTCTGGCAGCACTGCTGACTTAGGAGGTTACCTCTCCCCATTTAATTATTGACTGCAGAAATGCTTCACAGAGTCCTTCAAGGGCAGAAAAAGAGTGGTCTCAATGAGGGGGTAACAAAAACTTCCCAAGCAGCACTTCTGGGTGTTCCACTGCAACCACCTTAGGTCATCAAAGGTCTCAGCTCTCCTCCCTCCTGCCCAAATCTCCCAAAGACTGGGAAGGCTGAGGAGCCTTGGCATGTGACTCGAATGTACCACTCTGACCTAGAGATGAATTAATGATGACAGAGGAGCTGGGGCTGCTGCTGCTGTGAGCAGGGCCAGCAACAAGCAAAATGAGCAGTGCATGGCCCAGCTTTGCTGTCAGAAATACTAGCAGAGCAAAAGTGTCATGCAGACAGACTGAGATGCCTCTATTTTAAATCTCACAAGTTTACCATATACCAAAATATCATGAGCATTTGTATAAAATGCCAGCAGTAGGATTTACAAGACAGTCCCACTATTTATTTTAAAATGTTTCAATTTCAAGACCTTGTTATCATAATGAGTATCATCCCTGTATCAGGGACAAGTGCCTGCAGGGGAATCCTAGCTGCACAAGGGAGYCTCAGAAGTCTGAACTGAAACCAAAATAACCTCAGTCGATCTATCTCTAAATTCAAGCAAAAATTTTGGAGGACTTGATCAGTTTGGCAATTTTATCAATGTTGCTTGGATTATATAGACAAGTAAAAATAAGCCTTAACTTCAGAATATGGCATTTGAAGGCTTTTCAGTAGCACCTCATCTGTTGTTCACAAATTATTTTAGTCTGAGTGAAACCATACAGAAATTGTRCTATTATTTACAACAACAACAACTAAGCCCTCAACACTTTCTTTGTATTTCTTTTTTTCTGAGAAATTAGTTTCATTAGAAAACAACGTGTTGTACATGTTGGCAGAGTGATGCAATATACTTGGGACATCACTGAGTTTTCATCTTTCTTAAAGAAAATGTGAAGTTGATTTAATGGAAAGTCAGGGAAATCAGCCTTCCACAGCATCTACAGCTGGTTTGGACTGAGTGAGGGTTTAATTACCATCACTGCTCATTCTGTGCTTCTCTGATTGCAGAAGGAGCTGCAATACAGGTATTGTAGCATAATTTAGGTTGGAAGGGACCTCATCTGGTWAAACCTTATACTCAAAGCAGGCATAAATTCATGATAAATTGAATTAGGTTATGTCATTCAAGGTCTGACATACCTGGGACAAATAAAGAGTTTGAGTTTTGTGATATATTTACTTATGAATTCTGGTGTGTGTGCAAGAAGCTCCTGTCTGCAGGTGATAATGTCTTCTAGGTGTAAATGGTGGGAATATCTTCAGTGTCAGTTAAAAGCTGGTCTTTCTTCCATGGAGTTTGAGAAATTACCAGCTTTAGATCATCAGCGAGAATATAACAAAGATTCTGTAGAGGAAAGTGGTTACATTAGCTAAGCTTTAAACACCTCATTTACAAGTCAGCAGGGAGTTTGTGTCTGATCCAAAGTGCAGAAAGAATCCTGCAAGCTCCTGTTTTACTTTCAGCCTCAACCAAAGCCAAATGTTTTCTGAAGCTCCTGCAGAGGCCAGGAGGGGCAATGCTCCCAGGAATTGTGTTATGTATGACAGCTTTGTGGATGCAGTATGGAATATTGCAGAAGAATATTAAGAATTAGAAGATGGTTCCTCATTCATTGTGGTTAAAATTGATGACATAGGTTTTTGTTTGGTTTTTTTTTGTTAATCTTTTAATGACTGGCAATAACTACTTAAGTTTTGAATATTTATTAGAGCATCACCCAATTTTATCTTTGTGCCTCTTTATATTTTTTTTCTCTTGACTTTTATGTTACTGGMCAAATTATTTTATCTTTGTTTTGCCTCTTTTATTATCCTGCTGATATCTCCTATATTTTTTTACTTGCTGATACTCTTTGTCTGCTTTACAATATGGATAGAACATTGACATTGTTGCTTAATTAATCCAACTTGACTGTTATTCCAGTTAATTCCTACATTAGCTCTAAAGTAAATTTTTGCTAATTAGATTATTTATTTTTCTTTCCCTTTTCGGAAAATTTTCAAGAGTAATGAATGGGGGAAGGAATTGCTTGTTTTTTCCYCTTGTCCTAAACAGTATCTCTGTTTGTCAGGTATGGCAGATGGTGCATTTATTTWGATTGGTTTATAAACTTCAGATGTACATCTTTAAAATTCTAGCTTTAAAACACCTTTATAAGCATCTTATTATTTCCTGAGGGAACAATACACACCTATGTAATGAATCAATATCCTTAATGACCTGAGCCCARGACAGTTTTTCCCATTCCAGTTTCCTACAGCTCCAACCCAGCTTCTCTGCTCTCCCTCTAGGCAAGGTGTCATGGGCTGAACATCTCCAGCACTGCTCACTGCAACAGAGCACTTAACCACTGACATCTGGGGCTTTTTTCCTTCTCCCCATCCCCAGCAGTTTTGTTCTGCTCCTTGAGATTKCTTTTTTCTTTCCCTGTTGAACCATTCCCAGTGATCAGGTTTCAGCTCCTGACTGACATGTGAGGTAACTTCTGCCTGCACAAATGTGCATTTGGGCAGTGTGTGTAATGCTGCAGCTGGAGTGCTGGTGGATCAGCAGGGGTGCAGATTTACCTGCCTGACAAGGACACAGGGCAAAAAGAGCTTGTGGCCACTCCAGCTGAACTGCTGCCAGAAATCTGTCTCTGGGAAATACCATTTACTTTCACAGTG
>CADDXX010000485.1:333086-392672 GCA_902810485.1 Alauda arvensis
AAGAAAAGTCTCCAGTGAACTCTTCAGTAACCTCATTTTACTTTTTTGAWCATGTAACAATTGAGCTGCAATAAATTGAGTCAACTGTATTCAGCATAAGAGAGCAGGAGATAAAATTGCAACAGGAGAACATTATTTTAATAGAGTTATAGGTTGCAAGGAACTTCTTGGAATCATTTAGTCAACTGTGTTAGACTGGGATCAGCTACAGCAGGTTGACCTGAACTCTGTCAGSCTGGGGTTTGAACATSTCCAAGGATGGGGACTCTGTGGTTTCTGGGCAGCTTGTTCCAGTGTCTGACTACCCTCAGAGTAAAAAAGTGSCTTTTGTGTTCAGGTGGAATTTAATGCATTTTAAGTTGTCCCCATTTTCTCTTGTCCTGTTACTGGGCACTGCTGAGAAGATTAAGGCTCCCTCACATGTTCATTCCCTCCCATCAGGTAATTGTTTATACTTAATGGTAAAATCCTCTGGAGCCTTCTCTTCTCCATGCTGAATARTCCCAGTTCTCTCAGCCTCTCCTCAAATAAAAGATGCTCCTATTYCTCAGACATCTTTGTGGTCCTGTACCACACTCACTCCAGTAAATCATTATCTTTATTGTACTGGGAGCCCAGACTGGACACAGTGCTCCAGATGCATCCACAGCAGTGCTGAATAGGGAGGAAGGATCACCTCCCTCAATCTGCAGGTATTGGAATGTTTTTGATGCTTCCTGAATGCTGAATGAAACTTCCATTCACTTATTAATTTTGGAAGTTTGTTTTTTTTTCCCCAGGAAAAACAATGCACACATCAATTTAGTTTTATGTTAAATCCCCCATGTTCTGGTATCTATCCTTAGGTCTTTGGAAATGTGAGTTCCTGCCCTCGATTGTAAAGCAATTCTAAAAACTGCCTAATACAAAAGCAATTATTCTTTCCAAGTAATTAGTACCAAGCTTTAAGATCAATCTTCTGGTTATAATTTGCTTTAAAAGACTGCTCGAAGCTTATGCTAATTSTATTACTCACATTCATGTGATAAAGGGCATTAACAAGGTGCTTTTACTCTGTGSATTTCCAAAAGCAATATAAAGTAAACCCTGAACCTGCAAGGCTTCAGTGCCAAGGATCATGCCTGGTGAGCAACCTGTTGGCTTTTAACACGATGCTGAACACATGCAGAATTGAAACCTGCATTTAACAGAAGTTGCCTCACAAATAAGGAAGAGACCTGATATTTTTCAGCCAACTCTTTTGAGTTATAATCCAATTTAGTAAAATTTTAATTAGTGCTGGTGAGGCAGCTTTGGTGTGGGAAGTCACTCAACTCAACTGTAGCTGCAGAAGAACTAATGTTATTTTGAACATGTTCACAATCAAACGAGCTGCCTGCTCTGACCTTTACACAACTGTTGACAATATGGTTAGACCCAAGTTAATTACATGTTATTRAATCCTAACTCCCTTTCAAAAGACTAAACCAACATTGTAGAATAAATATTCTCAGCCAATCTACTTTGCTAAATAAATAAATCATATAATCAAAGTTAAATAACATGGGAATATTCAAATGTAGCAGTTAAATTAGGAATCCTACTTACCGACAACAAAAATGATGTTTGATTTCCTTAGATCTTCTGAAAAGTCTAAAATGAAAATAAACATTCTTTAGTGGCAAGAGCTACTAATTTTAATGTCAGCTACTTACCACACCAAATTGTGCAACACTCATGCAAGGGGATCTGATTTTACTAGATTTACTTTCTGCCATAAAAAATACATATACTTTCTCCATTCCAAAAGGAGCTATTATCCCCAAGCCTATTAATCTCTCMGTTTTGTAGTTGTCATTGCAGATATGATAAAGAGATTTTACCTGAAAATAGAYCTTGCAATACACATCAATTCTTTAAAAAAAGAAAGATGAAAAAAGAGAGAAGCAGATTCATCTTGATATAATAATGTGATGTGGTTTCTACCGAGTATATGATTACATTATAATTGCTGTAGAATCTTGCCTACCTTCTCTTTAGATTTTATACTCTCTGAAATGTTGTTCTAAATTCCTCTGAGCCTCAAATTCAGCAAAGTAATAACCATCTGAGCTGAAATCCAGGCAATACACTCACCAAAACCAGGGTATGTATTACAGCTTTGCCTTTAACTGAAAGTGAAAAAACAATTCCTTCTAGTCTGAGTGCCAGTCATTGCACTGATTGTACCAGTACAGAAGGTGATCTTGCACCATGTGAGCCTGCTGAAATTTTATTATGTCTTTGTTAATCACATACAAGACACCTCATACAATTTTGTTTTTTGTGATAATCACATACAAGACACCTCATACAATTTTGGGGTTTATTTTGTGGTGTGTAGATCTCTCATTACAAAAAATTCATTAGTCATGAAAAGTTTTGCTTTATCCTTTCATTCCTCTTAAACCCTTAGTACCTTGCACTTTCCAAGGAGACTTTCATGACTGCCAATTTCTGAAAACTTATGAGATTTGATGCTGATTAACAGTAGTATTTTCTAATAATTTTGGATCCTTTGGCCAAAAGAGTACAGAAACGTCTTTTACAAAGTTTAATTTGCATTGAAAGAGAATTCACATGATAAAAATCCCTTGAGGCATGAAGTTCACAGTATAAATAACCTGAATTCACTTTACTTTCTAAGTAATTATTTAAATAACGGGAAATAAAAGGTTTCAAAATTAATGGCAATTGACACTGAAAAAGAAACTCACCTCCTGTGCTCTCATAACCAGAAAAACTTGACTGATCCTCCTCCTGTTAATTAAGCAATTGACAAATTGAAATGGATATTCTGCATAGTTTGCATTTCTTATATCTGCTTATCTGTGTATCTTAATATATATCTCTCTAAGCTCTCAGTTTTATTCTGTGTTGAGATATGGTTTACAGTGTCACAGAAATGCTGTTAGTGCTGTTTCAGTTGCCAGAACAGAGCACAGAGAACCCAAGATACCTTGAGATGATTCACTATCCCATAGAATGAGTGGAGTTCCTCAGGGCTGGGAATGGAGACTGGTGTTGTTTAACACCTCTGTTGGTGACAAGGACAGTGGGGCCAAGTCTCACCTCAGCAGTTTGCCAGTGACACCAAGCTGTGCTGGAGGGAAGGGATCCAGAGGGAGCTGGATATGCCTGAGAGATGGGGCCATGTGATCCTAATGAAGGTCAGGGCTGAGTACAAGGTCASGGCAATCCCAAGGACAGTTACAGGCTGGGTGGAGAATGGATCCAGTCCTGGGGAAAAGGACTTGGAGCTGTTGGTGGATGAGAAGCCCAACATGACCCAGCAATGTGCATTTGCAGCCCAAAAGCCCCCATGGGCTGCACCAAGGGCAGTGTGGGMAGCAGGCTGAGGGAGCAGATCCTGCCTCTGCCCTGCCCTCCTGAGAGCCCACCTGGGGCTCTGCRCCAGCCCTGGGGCCCAGCATAAGGACAGGGACCTGCTGCAGTGAGCCCAGAGGAGCCCACAAAGATGCTCAGAGGCTGGAACACCTCTCCTAGGAAGAGAGGCTGAGAGAGCTGGGGTTGTTCAGCCTGGAGAGGTCCCAGCAGAGACCTTACAGAGCCTCCCAGGACCTGAAAGGAGCCTGCAAGAGAGCTGGTGAGGGACTGTTTCCCGAGACATAGAGTGACAAGGGGGAATGGCTTTAAACTGAAAGACAGGAGGTTTARATGATGAGATCTTGGGAAGAAGTTCCTCACTGTGAGAATGGAGAGGCACTGGAACATGTTTCCCAGAGAAGTTACAGATGAYCCATCCCTGGAGGTGTTCAAGGCCAGGTTGGATGGGGCTTTGAGCAACCTGGTCTAGTGAAACATATCTCTGTCTGCTGGGGGTTTGGAGGAAAATGATCTTTAAGGTCCCTTCTAACCCACGCCATCCTCTCCTATAATACTGGTTTTGTGAGGAACAGCTCTTCACTGTCCAAATCCACAAATTGCACATGATACATAAGCAACCAGCGTGCATCCGGAATTTTTTCCAAAGTAACTATGGTATGATCAGCTGTTCATAGAAAGCAATACTGGAGAAACTTCTAAAAGTGAACTATAACATAAAGATGGTATTTGATCTCAAATAACTTAAATGTGTTTACCTTTTGAATGCAACACAAGCTACAAGTTTGTTGGCTGTTGAATTACAAGGAGGGACTACATCAGGGAAATGGGGGATGTGGCATGTTTTTTCTCCTGAGATTTAGCCACTTAAAGTTATTTTGTCACTTCCTGTATATTACAATCAATGAGAAATTACAAATACTGGCCAGCAAGACTGTCAGAATGGGAATTCTTTACTGTTCTGATGAGTGAGAATTATATATGTGCTGGACATAGTCTAAGTTATGAGGTGTCAATATACTCAGAGCAGCAATGCTTTAGCCTGGTTTGTAAAATATCAATAATAGCATTGACAGTGGCACATCCTCATGTGACAGTATTACCTCATCAGTGCATAACATCAGCACAGAACATGTTCTGTGAGTCATCTCAGTAGCATATGGCTATGCAGCCATAGCTTGTGACAGCACAGCTCTCAGAAATAGCCACCTTTAAAAGTGCAGAGCTGCAGGAATAGTTGGAGTGACATGAACTGCAAGGTGACTGGATGGATAAACTGCTGCCCACTGTAATTTGCAGGGCTCAGGCACTATCCTCACCCTCACAGGTTTCTCCTTGTGTTCCCATCTTCACTGAAACTGAAGTACTCTTCATTAGGCTGAAGTACCATTACATTGGTTACACAAATCATTTCCATTTTTTGATTCACAGTAATTCTCAGCCTATTAAGCTGCAGCAGAAGAACTGCCAATTTAAAAAAAGAAAGCTGTCATTTTCAAATGAGAGATTAATCTCTTTCCTAYGTTTCAAGTGACAATATTAACCCTGCATCCTTTCTTTTTGGATGTAATAATACAATAAAACAATGCAYCCTGCAAAGGATATATATAAAAGGCTTCATTTTATATTCTACTTCTTATAATGCCTTTGAAAGTTTATAGATCAAAAWCATTTTAGGCACTAAGTGTAGAGTAAAATTCCTTTAAAATCAGGGTCAGAATTCCAAGCTTACAATCAAATTAAAGAATTGAAAGTGTCATTACTCTCAAGTTTTGCTTTTGTTCTCCCCAGTGATTGCAGACTGAAACTGCCTCCAACAGGTTTTTGTGCTGATCTGGGTGAGGAGCTGGATGTGCTGTTTGGTTTGAGGTCCCTTGCAAAGAGTGACGCTCTGGCACCTGTTTATTGCAGTCCCCTCGTGTTTGCAGGTGACAATTCCCATTTCTGATGGAGTCTTTCTAGCAAGGAGGTCTCTAAACTGTGCACGGCTTGACCTGTATCAGGCTGAAAACACTGCTCTGCCTCTTACCASAGTGCTTTGGAAAATAACTGTGGCATTTAGCAAGTGATCACGTAAGGCAAAGTCCCTGCAGTTACATAGCAAATGGCATTTGACACCACACTGCCATCAGCAATACAGTGATTTAGCAGCAGTCTCTCTATTCTCACTRTAGCTGTTTCCATGTACTTGAAAGCAAAGTGAGGAAGATTACATCTTATAATGAGCTCCAAAGAAAGATGGGTAGTCTGTAATTTCAAATGGCTTTACAGTCAAGTTATATATCCAAAGATTATCTGGAAACATGTCCATAAGTGGAGCATAGCTGTCTGTGTAACTACTTAAACAATATCAACAGTACGTTAAAATAATTGCTAAATAGAGAACTTTGCTACCTGTAAAGAATCACTTATTTGACATTTGCCTTTAGAGCTGGAAAATGCAGGCTTTTGGTTGCCATTTTACTTGTCACTTATGTTGTAATTAGTAAATATCTGACTGGTAGTAGATAYTTCATTGGTTAATGAGTTTTCAGTTACTGTCATTGCTAGGTTGCAAGTCCACAGATTCATAGCATGATTAGGGTTGGARGATCATCTAGTTCCAACCCACCTGATTTCTGTAATAACAAACTATGACAGTAAGTCTCAGCAAATAATAATGGAATGATACAGAATTCTTCAGAAGTTTCAATTTTGCTGCTAATGAATCAGTACTCTTAAGGCATATAAATAAAACAGATTAAATTTTTGTATCTAATGAAKTGACATTTTCTTAATTAGGACTTAGTGACAGCTGCTGTGAATGTCAGTTACCTGATGAAATGAGAAAGCTTTCCTGGCACCCATTATTAACCTCTGCTCCAGTCCYTGCATCTTTTAGTTGGGTTTTTGTTGTTTTGTTTGTTTTGTTTTGTTTACCTCGTTGTTTGAATGCTTCTAGAAAATAGTGGTGAAAAGTGCCTGATACATWTTATTCAGATTTCTAAACAGGTATGAGTTTCTCCTCCAGATTTACCAAAGATGATAAATAATTACAGACAAAGGAGAAAAGAGGCAGTAGACTGAATTTAAAATACAGCATGACTGCTGCTTAAAAATATGCTCAATTTTCWAGTTTGAATTTGAGAATGTAAATATTCCAAGGAATGTTTCAGACACAAATTATTTAAACAAATAAAAATTACATGTTTCTTTKCTGGTTTTATGCAAGGGCAGTGCTCCCTGGGAATGGATTTTATGAGCCATACTATTAAATTTGATTTATACTTCAAATCAATTTTTAGCCTGAGCTGCTTTCTGCAAGCTGAGTGTTAAAGTATGCCTCTGGAAAGCAGAGGTGGCTGTGCTCTGACCTCCTCTGCTCCAGAATTAATAAATAAGGTAAGACACAGTAGGAATACCTTCACACTTCAAGGCTTTTTTTTTCCACCAAAAGACAAATTTTCYTACATACTTCACACTGCTCAGCAGAGTGGAATCATTTGTGTAAAAAAAAATTGAGATGAGGGTACAGTGCTAATGTTTTTTGAGGTGATTTTTGTTTGTTCAGAATGCATACAACTGCAAAAATATCAATAGCATCTGACAGATGAGATCAGTGTGATTCCTGTTTCATTCTGGGTTTCCAGCAAAGACAAAACTCTGTGCCATTGTCTCCTGTGAGGCCARGCTGAGGGAGCTGGGCATGTTTAGCCTTGAGAAGAGTGAGAAGGGACCTAATGGATTATTCAGTGTCTGAAGGGAGGTGTCACAGGAGGGACCAGGCCCTGTCAGTGGGGCTGAGCAATGGTTCAGGAGGCAACAGGCAGCARATGATGCACAGAAGTTCCACCTACACAGGAGGAAGGACCTGACTGTGCAGGTGACCCAGCACTGGCACAGATTGCCCACTGAGGTTTTGGAGTSTCCYTCACKGGGGATATTCAAGATCCATTGGATGCAATCCTGTGCCATGGGCTGTGGGACCAGGTGACCCACTGCAGTCCCTCTTCCCACCTTCCCCCTCTGTGATTCTGTGATTATTCTTTTAAAACAAAACYTGTTATCAGTTCTAAAAATAATAATTAAAACAAATTATACCTATTAGTTAGAGATTAACCCATTTTTAACACTTGTAAGCCAAGATGAAATTATCTAGCCATAAAATTTGGAGTTCTTTTCAGATTTTGCATTTGTGTTCTCCAAGAACATGAAGAAGAATATCTATAAGTAATTTAGAGAGAAAAAAGCCAATCTGTGTGCTATGGTTTGGAGGGGTTGGTTTTTGTTAACTTCTGTACAYATTTATAATGACAAAAATACATATGATTACTAAGCATGGAAATGAAAGCAACATCCATGTAGTTTCATACTGATTTCCAGACACTGGAAAAAATGTCAAAGAAATTWCCTCTTAAGGGCAACAAGGTATGCAAGCAGAACACCCCTCCTAGGAGACCAGCAGCAGTTTGCATCATCACAGCACTGTAAGAGTGTTCTGGTAAACCAAACACCYCATTTGCAATTAAATATTAGTTTGATATAAAAGGCTGAACTAGAGGGGTCAGCATTTATATGTAAATTAAAGAAGAACTGGAGCTTGATTTTTTAAATATATATGTGTTTTAAGGACATTAGAGACATTCAATAACTACACATATTTTCTATCACTCACTTTAAAATAGTTCTATCCCATATAGTATTCAAGTAGTGTTCAGTTAGATCTGTATTTATAGAAAGCTCTCAGTATCTATAAAATTCTTTCTGGAAGTTATCASTWTTTTTTCTKTAGTATTATTTTTTTCTGTAAATCRCCATCACTCCTTAAATGATTCTTCTCTATGTGGAGTATTTATGCTGTTTGGTACAAATTCACCCAGGGACAATTTTTTTTGTTTTTACATCAAGCCACTGAAGCAGGAGACCTCCTCGTGTACTTGAACTGCAAACTTGGTGCTGCTCACTCCTTTTTTAGACAGCTGATGACAATCCTAATGAATGTATYCCTCACATCAGACACCTCAGCACTGCATGCAGAACCTCTCTGCCCCGAGAGCTGACATCTGAGAGCTGACACTCAGTGCTTTGGGGTTTTTGTTGCTAATGGTTTGGGTTCTTTTTTATGTATGTTTATTTTGTGGTTTTTTGAGGTTTTTTAAACCTTAGATAAGAAAGGCTTTTCTGCAAGTCTGTCTCAGTTCAGTTTTCAAAAAGAAAAAGATCTTGGCAAGGGAGAAGGACAAGAATAGAGTCTTGCAAAAAACCTCCAAACCCAGCGTGTGGCCTCAGATCCTATGATTTGCTGCTATTCAGATACAAATTGACAGTTGTACTCAAATTTTGCCTCTAAAAGGCTTTCTCTGCTTAACATTTGACAAGCATATTCAAGGTTTACTAAAACATCTATTTATCTATTATTAAGTAGTTTTATAACTTTCAGCTTCTGCAGTATTTATAAAGGACTTTTGTGTTAAGAAGGAATGGAGCTATCTGAATAAACAGTCCACTGATTTGAGATGCACTGCTGTGAAGGAGTTCTAAATCTAGGCCACTTTTCACTCTCTATGACTGGTATTTAAGCCCAAAATGACTAACATTGACTGCACAATCCTGGGACACATAAGGAGTAAAAAAACCCAAAAAAACCCCAACCAAATAGGAAACATATGGCTTTCTGAAAATACATAGGGGATTTTTTTCCATTTTCCAGTGTACCCAGAGAAGCCACTCTTGTGCTTCAATACAATACAAATRAGTGATTTTAAGAGCAATTTTGCATCCCATAGAGTAAAACAGCATCTTTGCAATCACTGCAGTTTTRTATGTGTACGTAAAAATATAGAGGATGTACTTTGACAGTGATTAAGAAATGTCAAAGAAATAAAAAGGCACTTCCTTCTGCAGTGTTTTAAAATACAGGAATTATTACTACAAGTGTTTTCAAAAAAGGGTTTTGGTAGCTGTCTTTAGGGATGATGGGCTATGTGAACAGAACCAAGCCACAGCCCTGAGTAAGACCTCTAAATCTAGGAGGCAGAGGGGGTTTAAAATCCACCTTTACATTTCTTTATCAATTTTTGGTAGAATAGGAAAAGTTCTGCTGGGGATCCTATTTGCATCAACTGTGTGGAATACCTGATATTCCCCAAGAATTATGCAGGTTCTCTGGACTGTAAAGGTAGAACTCATAAATTTRTCTGTGAATTTATATTTTGTTCATGAAGGCATACAGCCTCATTTTGCCAGTGGAGGGGCAAGCTGCTGTGAGGAAAGAAGGTACAGCATCCTACTGTGACTGTCTACAGAAATGATGGTGAGATACTCYAAACTGCAATGCTTTTACTACAGACTTCCACAAGCCACAGAGAAGGGCTTCATAATTTACTGCAAAATTATTCAGTGAGGCATAAATGCAGCATCTCTTGAAGAATAATGTTGTCACTGCTGTTTAAATCCCCAGTAACTCACTTGGGCTCACCATCATTTTAACTGAATCATTGTGCCCTGTACTGCCCACCAGAGCTTTGGGTTCAAAATTAGGAAAGAATTGGAATGCGAAGACTTCAACTAACCTTGGGAGTTTAGTGTCCCCTGATCTATGCATCACCAGAAAGTAAGTTCAAATAACATCTGTGAAAGAAGAAGCAAACAGCTGCTTCTGGCATTTCAGAGAAAAAAATGTAGGTTGACTCTTGGGTTATTTTTTGTCCATTTTGCCATGGTTTGCATGGGGGAAAATAAAGCAGGAGTCTTTCTCAYACATGCACACTTTATAACAGTGTCCAATGGTGATTTGGAAAGAGAAAAAAAATTCTTTGCGTTTACAAAATTATTTCAAAGCACCAAAATACACATGGTTTGAGCTTATTCAGGAAACATTTTGTAAGGCAAACTGTAGTACTTTGTTTCTAGAACTGTTTTTTTTTTTTTTAAGCATTTAATAGGATAGTTTCCATGACAACGTGAACTGAACAGATTGTTCACTGACTTCAGTACATTTCTATTAAACATCTTTTCTCTGTAGTTAGGCCTGTCTTTCCAGGTCTTTCATGTCTTTGGATGCTTATTCATTTTGCCTTTTTGCAGATATCCTTAAAGTAGATTGTTAAAGCTCCACCTTTAACAAAAACAAGTGTTGAGAGAACAGAGTTTCACAACCRTTCTCTGAGTATCCTCTCATTTTCTTTCCTATCCTATATTCCTGTTTTAATCAGTTTCCCTGTATAACCAGCATCTGTAATTCAAATTGATACTGCTGTCTGTCAGCAAAAGAGGAATGGACACTGCAGAAATGTTCAGCATTAAAAGCCCAAATGGCTTCTGGATACTTTTGGTTATTTTACTAAGACCTGTAATGTTTAATGCTGCACAGCATAGRTGAATAAAACTGCTGTTACACCAGAAGTTCCTTATGTTCTCAAGTAAAAAGAAAGCACATGATTAATATATGACATGATTTGTCTCCTTGAAGAATTTAATTCATGTTCATCTAATTYTGAAAGGTACCTTTAGAAGTCTGAATGAGAATTTCTCCTGCTAATGGAGGTGTGCAGTTTGCCCTCTGTAGTATTGTAATGCTGACCCCAAAGCATTGTGTCCAAAGGGTTAAATAAATCACTTGGTCTGGATCTTCAGAGTAGGGAAAAGGGAGTCAAAACAAAGTGACAACTGATAGGAAACACAGTAAATGGAGGAAAATGGTCTTTGGTTTAATCCACAGAGCTTTAGTTAAATGAGGCTTTCACTTYGCTCGTGCCCATCAATTTTATTAATATTTGTGTTCTGCCTCTGATTGAAAAGACTCTCAGGAACTTTTAATTATGTCTCTAGAATATTTAAGTTTCAAGCTATGCTAATCAGTCAGGCTGGAAATATTGTTACAGTCCTGGTGCAATGGAATCTGTTTTGCATCAGTTCACTAAAAGCTTTCCTGCTGCTCTCCTAAAGCCTGGATTCCTCTGTGCTTTGGACAGGAGACTGCTCCAAGCTGTAAAAGGAATTGGAACTACAWGGCAAAAACTTTTAATCAAGAGCCTGTTTCCTCTTGTTAGACTGAGTAAGTGTCTTTCAAGGCTTTTTCCCTCTGCTTGATTTTGGTTTTGCTTGTGAATTTTTCAAATGAGCTGTCACATTTCTAATTATAAAACATTCTGAACTTGCAGCAAAGATTAGGTTATTCAGTTTTTTTAATTGAGTTGATTGCTTGTCATTGCTGAACAGAAAACCTTTTTCTTTTCTTTTTTACATCTACCTTTGATACATTTGGGGGTGGGGGAAAGGCAGTCTCTTCTTTGCACATACTATTGCATTTATSTAATTGCATAAATAAATGCAGAATGACACTGCAAGGGCATGGAAATCTCTCAATTATGAACTGGTAACTCCCTCAAAGGCACAAAAATGTGTTTCCATGCTTTGTAGATGTGAGGGTGATGAGGCACTGGAACAGGTTGTCCAGAGAAATTGTGGATGTCTCATCTCTGGAAGCATTCCAGGCCAGGTTGAATCAGTCTCTGAGCAACCCTGGTCTAGGGGAATGTGTTCCTGCCCATGGCAGGGAAGTTGGAACTAAATTATTTTTAATGTCCCTTCCAACCCAAACCATTCTATGAAATCTGTGACCTCCTGTTCCAAATTTAGAAGAGACTAAATATATTTTTGAGGATTTTGCTTGAAGTTGATCTGATTTTCCCAAATTCTAAAGTTCTGAAAGCACTTGTTCAGGAGTGTATCATTTCTACAATTACCTGACAGTGTGTTTTAACTTTTCCTTTAATTGCTGTAAATATTTCTCAGGCTAGCTAAGGTTGTCTTGAAAGGCTTATTTTCATGAGAAAATAGCTGGATGCTCTTTTCTTCTGGAACTCTTTGATAAGGATGCACTGATGCCAATTCTTCAGTGCTCCCTTTTGGCCTGAACGCAGTTGAAACAAGCCAAATGGTAGGTTTCTAATTAAAAATCCAGTTGTTAAAAATAAAAACTTTCTGGTATCTAGAAACAAGTGAGCATTATATTGATAGTCTCCCTGGCAAAGATGAGAAATTGAATGGCAAGAATAAATGAACACAGTGAGCATTAAAAACCTTTCTCACACTTGAGAGCATTCCAGCAGCAAAGAATCCTTATTAAACCAGACCCTAGTCAAGACAGCAAGTTCTGCAAATTGAGAACACTCTTTACAGCTGTGGCACTCAAAAATGCCTGGACCAAAACATATTCCTGAAGTCTTAATATGGGTTAAAATATCTGAAACAAATCATATTACTTTGTTTTTATGTGATCCAGTCAAGTCATGAGTAGTGTAAGAAAAAGCTGTAGAGATTGGTAAGACATGAAACTTTGGCTGGTTCTTCCACAAGGCATTCTCAATGGGAGCTACTATCTGTTTCATTTATTTATTTCTATTTTTCAGAAGAATGTATTTCAAAGTAATTCTAAAAACTTATATTATTCCTTTTATAATACAGGATCTCACAGATCTGAGACAAAACCAGAAAAATAGTTATTAATGATTTGGAGAAAAGACTGGGTTTTTTTTCCTTTTTTTTTTTTAAAAAAAAGGGTATTTCTCTCCTGCCTTTCAGTGCTGTAGGGACTCAGTGATTACAAGTGTTCTAATTCTTGAAGTATTCATGCATAGCCAGCAGAAAACAATCAGCTTACTTTTAATTTAGTTACATGAATTTAACTGAGCGATCATTTATAAAATGTACCATTCAAAGCTCAAGCTTTCTCTGAGTTTTTTTTTTAATTCAATTTTCCCTGCATACTCTCCCAGAAAAGCCAGATCTTAATTTGCAGTAGTATTGCTTTGCACTGTTTGAACAGGAGGTACCAGGTGTATCTGGAAGCTCTTGGCACTCCTCTGCATCAGTAGTTGGAACCACACCACTCAATCTTCTTGCTCTGCCTACCAGTAAGAGACATTATTCTGGAAAAAGTCACGTACATCTGAAGAACTCAGATGGGTTTTTTTGGCTTGGTTTACACTGGAGATTTTCTTGGCTCATTCCAAGAATGAGAAAATGCAAAAGTATCTSTGTAAGTCCGTTTCAGCTGCACCAAGACACCCATTGCCAGCTGTGGCTTTGTCTTCTGTGTGACCCCCAACTCCTCTTGTTCAGTGACTACCAAGATGTTCCCCTAAAATTCAGCCATTTTTAGCAGCTCAGCTGGGTAAGGTTGCTTGGAAACCAGCCTTCTTATCCCCCACGTTCTCATGACAGATTTCCTATGCAATAACATCACTGCATGACACATTTGTATCCAGACACACATTCTTTTTCCACTTGAGATTCTCTGAGTAAAGGTTGTTGATGCTTCAGACAATTCGTAAACAGCATGTGGTAAATCACTGGAGTATTAAATCACTGCCACAGTCAAAATGAGCTCAAGTTTTGAATGTGAGCAGTTCCTCACTCCTGAATTTAGTTATTGATCTTTCCTTCCTGAGAGTAATTTCTCATTTTGTTTTTCAGACCAGGCAGCTAGGTSGTATTCTGACTTCATGGTAATCTCCACTCCCTTTTTTGCTTCTGTRTGTAATACTTGCTTCCATAATTTCAAATTGATTGCAATTGCTTTCTCCTTTATATTTTCTTGATATTTGTACAAGGCATCTCATATAAACTGAGTATACATTTATTATTAATATAAATATTTATATTTTAAAATGTTGCAAAAAGTATCAAGATACCAACTTGAAGTTGAAGTGAGTCAGTGTCAGCCACTTCATATTTATATAGCTGTCTTTGATTGATGAGGTTTTAGCACTGGTTTAGCTTCATTTCTCATTCTTTGTTTGTTAACAGTGTTGCATTCTTGCCAGAATGGTGATGTGTTAGTTTAAGCAAAATAATGAGAAAAGCTAACTGCCACATCTGGCAGCAGGAATATTTGCCAGTGACAAAGACAATAAGGTCCCATCATAATCTTCTTGTTCAATCTCATGTGAGAATCACAGGCATTCCAAACTGCAGTGCTTTGATTGACAGTGTAATGTATCCTCAGTGAACTATACAGTTTGAAATTATTACCATATCAGTATAATTTTCCTATTTCTGTTRATTTTATTTTATTTTGTAACTGTAAAATTTGTGGTTATTATGTAAACATTAGAATCAAGTGTATAATTTCTTTAGTGTATGTACTCTTCCAAAAGAACCTATTTTAAATGTCATTAAAATGCAAAATTCAACATCAAAATAGCCAAACGTAATACAAATACAGATTTTGCTTTATAGGCCTAAACCCCTAAATAATAAAGCACAGTCCAGACAAAGATAATGGGAAATTTAGAACTTTCCTGGGCAGAGAGTGTTTTAAAAGTGTTTATGAAAGAATGGGATTTAAAAGGGGATGTGGAGACAGACAAGCTACCTCCTTGAAAAACAGCCAAGCTGAAACAACTGAGCCAAAAAGAACAGTAAAGGGGTCTAATAAYTAAAATAAAGAATGGAGCTAGAACATATAACATGTTGCAGGTGAGGATAAAGTGTTGCATTGAGTACAGTGGAAGAAAACCAACGAATGATCCAGTCGTAATGAAAATTCAGTTTTGTTGGCCCTCATTTTGTCACTAGCTTTAAAATGTCACAAGAAAAGATATCTTTTGCAAGTAATGAGAAAAGAGGTGAGAACATTTGCAACTGCATTTTGTTGAATGACAACAGAAACACAAATTAACATTCTGTGCCAAGCTGCTTACAAATCTAGAGAGATGTTTGTGRTATTCATGAAGAAAATACAAGCAGAGTCATGCAAAAGTGGAAGACAGGAAGCAAAACATAGAAAACCACCACCCTTAAGCATGGTGGTGTGATAGACAGATGGCTTTAAATTTTTTTTAAATTCTAAGTAATTTTTTTTAATGTTTATCCACAGAAGAGTAACAAGCACACAACCCTTATCYTTAGTGCAGCACCCAAGCCACAGGAACCTCCCATGTTTCAGTTTGTGCCATTGCCTCTTGTCCAGTCACTGGGCACCAGAAAATGCCTGGATCCATTTTATCTGCATCCTCCTCCCTTCAGATTTCTGTACACTTTGTTGAGATGCCCTGAGCCTTCTTTTTTCCAGACTGAACACTCAGGTCTCTCAGCCTTTCCTTGTAAGAGGGATGGCCCAGTCCCTTAATTACCTTAGTGGTCCTTTGCTGGACTTTTTGTATCTCCCTGTGATGTATTACTAAATCCAGAACTGAGCATTAGTCCTGATGTGACCTTACCAGTGTTGATGTGAAAATTACAGGGGAAAGATATATACAACCTTTTTTTTTTTCCCCTCTCTCTGGCATCCTTCYTATATACAAGGAAAACTCCTTACCAAAATTTAGTTTTCAGATGTGGATTGAACAGGATCAGTAGAAAGGCTGGTTTCAACATACTGTAAGGCTTTGYTGTTTTTTATTCTTAAAAACATTTTTTTTCATAGGGAGAATGTCTGATTTGGCTGTAGTTATATTGCACACTTTTTATCATTTCAAACTGCTCATTTGAAAAGTTTTGCTTCTTACATATACTGCAGAATTMCAGTGCATTTAGCAATCCTATTTGTCACATTTGCCACCATTTTCTAATTTATGGTGAAARCTCAACAATGCACAGTAATGGAAGACACAGTCTCTTAATACTACAATAATAATCATTATATTTTCCTAACCAGAAAGCAACATCTGTGTATCATGAATCTACTTATGTTGCACATAAGAATCCATTTGCCCTATCCTTAAAGCTCCATCACCTTGTTCAGACAAATGTTATAGCACAGGATGTACATAAACTAGAAAACTGTCCAGAGAGAAGCCATATATACAGAAAAGTACCTGGTCTTCAAAGTCAAAGTCTGTGTAAACAGCATCTCCAGAATCCATAATCAGACTGCAATCAAGTTCATTTGACCCTAAAATAGGAARAAAAATTAGGATTCAGAAATTGATTGAAAATTTTTACTTTATGTGGTGGAACACTGTATTTCCAATTGTCTGTATCTGTGCAAAATCTGTGATCCAAGGCATCATTCAGGTTTGCTAGAGTGCCCAGGTGAATGGTATTTCATTAGCAAAGCCTTCAAAGCATCCATAAAAGCTGCTGCAAATCTTAATAAGGAAGGGCTGTGCTAAATGGTGAATTGTGTTAGCTGGATTGCATATTTATTGGGCAGGGTGTTCTCTGCGTGCCATGACTTGCAATTGAAAAATTGCCACACTCAAGGGAAAACACAAACCAGTTWAAGAAAGAGAAAAGAAATACTAATTTCTGATTAGCAGATAAGGATCCCTGAGTGGTGTTGATAGGGGACCAAGGCAGCACACTTCAGCAGCAATCGTCTCCATTTCCATCCTGTTCTACCCTTCCCAAGGAAACTGTGTGACTCTGCTCCTTCTCTTTGTCATCCTCCCGTGGCAGGGCCAGGAAAAATGCAGACTCTTGCACTTGGGCTGACAAAATTCACTTGTTGAGAAGCCTTGACCTGGCTGAGCTTTTCAGTTTAGCTTCAGCTGAACTGCTGAAGGTGCAGGACAGCAGAAACTGAGCTTGATATTTCAGGAAGTGTAGGGGGGGAGTCATTGCTAAACCACAATGGGAGGACAAACTACCAATAATATTGCTATATAAACATAGGAAGGGTATAACATGGCCATCATATTCTGGCACTGTCACTCCATTCAGATTATCTCAGTCCTGGGCAATAAAGAAGGAAATGGTCTTCTGGGTCCAGATGGTGCAGCCCTAAACCAAATTCTGCACATATTCTAAACACATTAAAATGTCAATATGCATGAGACTATAGAAGTCATTTTCACAGCATTAGTAAAAAGAGAATAATAAAAATATTGTAATGCTGCACAGAAACCTAAAAATTATATGGCCAGCTGGCCACAGATGAGTCCAACACTCACTTCATGTGGGCAGCAACAGGTAACAACAGGGGAAGTATAAGCTGTATTTTGTTTTGTCTCCTCATGTTCTCAGTGAAACAAGATCACCAATGAAGAAAACAACCCCCTCCTACCTGGGTTACAGGTGTCTCTACCTGTTGGATGTTCCTGCAACCACTGGCTCTGAGAGCACATAGTTTTAAGCCTGTTGATGACCTGGAATTGTTTTCTCACCGTTAGAGTTGTTTGTATGGGTGGCTTGCTGTAACAAGCACTATCAAAAACAGATTTTGCTGTTCAATCTGTGCCAGATGCATTTATACATTATCTGGGTTTGTTTGCTTTWGATGTTTACATAGTAATAATCTCTGCAGGTGGTGAGGTAAATATCCCTGACAGAGAATGGAGGAGAGGAGCTGGATGCCATGATGACCAGAAACTGTAASTGCCTGGTACAAATGATGATTCCAGGGTGTCTTAGTTTGCARTCCTTATCACAATTACTGCCCACTTAATCTTCAATTTAACTTTCTRGACTACATAAGACATAGCAGGGAAAGACCTGCATCTACCATCTGAGGTGCTTTGTTTTGGTTCCTCACTCCCCTGCCCCCACCCCCAGTGCTCATGTGTAGTTTTTCAGATTGCTATAAAAAAATTAMAGAAAGAAATTATATTCCTGGTACTGCAGTGTCACAGGTACACACACAGCATGTTCTCTGGCATGTACACTTTATAGCCCTTTGAAAATACCTTTCTCTAAAAAATACATGCAAGGAAATAGATTTCCAGCTGCTGAGAGACTCTTAATTCTTTGATTTATCTTACACAGCTGACACCTCACTCTCAACACCGTGTCATTGTTGGTAATATAATTTAACTAAGCCTCAGTTGTCACTGGCACTGGCCTACTCTGACACATCAATCACTTCTAAAGGCACTTGTTGGCACTTTATTAAAGGCACTTGATTAACTGTCACTTAACTACCAAGAGCAGTACATATTCTTAGCTAGAAACATTAGTATGAAATATGGTGCTGCAAACTTAAATGTAAAGGTCAGGCTGAAAATGAATACTCATGCATAATGTATCTTAAGTGATAAAAGCCATAGTGGTTATACAATTTTAATATGGTCAAGCATCTTAAAGCCTTTTTTCCTTGAGCTAGAATATTGGTATCCTTGGAAAAGCATAGCTTCTTCCCAGGGTATATTCAAGAAAAATTGAAAATCAGTCTTTTCTTTCAGGGTTTAATGAAAACTAACAAACCCCATAACCATCTATCACTGAACAATGCTCAGACTTCTTTACCCTTCTCAAATTGCCTGAAGACAAACCCATCAGAAATGAATTGAAGCAAATGTCTACTCCCAAGACAAGATAAAGTAATTAAGGGAGATATCAGAGTACTTGTCATATCCCTGGTGCAGCATGAGTAGTTTGCTATGCTCCAGCTCACTTTGTTGTTGGAGGGAGCATATTTTGCTAAGGTTGGACTAAATCTTCCTAAARCAGGTCTTGCAGGGGAGAACAAGGAGCTTGTTAACTATTGCCTGTAGGCACAGCAGCAGAGGCACCAGGGAGCCCCTGGCAGGGTCCTGGCAGTGGGGAATGCTGCTGTGGGCAGAGCTCCAGACWCGGCTAAAGCCAAAAGGAAAGTGGATAATTCAAAACTCAGCTCAGGTTTTCTAAATGCAAGTTTAAATCAGCAACACTTTATGTAAAACCTGTGGCAATGTTTGYCTATCAAAGGTGAAATGCACAATGTTCTCCCCAGGAAAAGAGGAGGTCTGATTAAAGTCTTTGGAAGAAAACATGTCCTGCTACTTCCAGTGAGACTGCAGGCAGCACATCTCATGTCTGACAACAAAGCAGTTGATCAGAAGTAAGTTTTAATTGCCTTTTCTGAGCAAGTTGCATTGTTTTTCTTTTGCTAAGTTGGTACCATGAGAACTAGGCTATAAAAACAAGCCATACTTKTCTATTAGGAGGAAAGGCTTACTGTCTGATTTGTCTTAATTCTTTTAAAASGATGTCCATTCCACCAAATAATCTCTTGGCTCAAACAAGCTCTTGGTTAACTTGGAGCTTTCCTGTGCTTTTTTGAACCTTTAGGAAGTGATTTAAGTAACTTTATCAACAGCAAAAGGGGAAACTCAAGTTAAAAATACAATTTAAGAAAGCCCATGAGAAGTTCTACTGCCATGGAGAGATAACTTGCAAGCACCTGATCTGAAAAGTTCCCCTTAGGGTTTAAAATACACTTCCTTAATTGCAGGAATAAAGTTCAGGCAATGGAGACCTGGTTGCTTTCATGTGCCCTGTGTTTTCCTTAGAGAAAAAAGAGAGGATTTTATTAGGTGCAGTACTACACAGTTAAAAAATACAGCAGTTGAAAGTTTTTATTAATTCCCTGTTAACTGAATAATCAGGTCTCTGAGGAGGAACTGACTGAAATATAAAAAAGCTGAGAGCTAGAATGCATTCCCTTTTTTGCCATGTTTTGTATCTCGACACTGAAGGCATCTTTCATAAAACTTTGTGTTGTGAGGAATCCAGGAGGATCCAATGACAGAGCACAGAGGGATGGGGTTAATGAAAGGTGGCTGCAGTTGTACAAGGCTGTGCTGGCTGTGCTASCCCTGCCAGGTCTGGCAGTCAGGGACAGTGACACCCCTGCACCACAGCAGTGCACAGCTGTGCTCAGTCACTGCCTGCACCATGAGGCTGCATTTTATATTTTGTGCTGTATTTACGTAATGTTTGTTGTTCCTAAGCTGAATTGCACAGGATTGATCATAGAAAGCTGAGAGAGTGTGGCTGTTACAGGCAGGTGTGTAATTCCTACCACAGAATACTCCCCAAAGCCCAGGGGATCATGGCTGGAAAGTCTCTGGTCCTATAAAACATTTCAGTGTTTTAAGCCTGGGTTCATGGCACTTTCTCTGAAATTGTGTTCATCCTTAAGTTGTCACAAATGCAAATGTCAAGCATTGCCTTTTCACAGTTCACTGAATTCATTTATACAATGAAAATAAACTGTACTGATCTGTCTAAATTTATCTGCAGTTGACTTCACTTCCCATCACAAGGTTGCTATGACCCATCATGCAGATGAATTAAGTCTGCTCCTTGGGCCATTTGTGTTTAGCAAATCAGCTGATGATCCTTGCTTAAATGCATAACTTATTTTGAATCCTGCTAGAAATTCTATTCAGTATGGTTCATTGGCTCAAATATGCCCAAATATGCCCATACTCATATTTTAGCAATGATAGTATTCACACAGTTCAACACTGACTGTCATAAAAGCAGTGTAAGCCTATCCTGTGAAACATACTGCTTCTCTTAATAGATGTTTAAACTCAATAAAATAAAAATGTCTTTTTATGTTGTGGAACATGCTCTGAAGCACTGTCTAATAACTCAATTAATACATGTTGCATRTAAGCATTTGGGCAAGACAAATGCTTAGAAGATAAACTTCAAGTGGAATATTATAGAAATAATTTGTTGAAGCACTGATGAGCATTAGAATGATTACATTTTAATTTTCCTCTCAGTAAGATGCTCCTAATGCAAATSTTATTGTAACCTTACGCTGTTGAGTTTCATGACAGGTTGTTGCTCTTGGTAACAGTCTTARTATGTTTTAGGAGGCAACAATGAGAAAATTGTATGTTCCTCTGTAAACATTTCAGTTGTTTTCTTTCAGYACACATTGTTACCAAGTTTGATTACAACTGGATTTTACAGGTATAATATGAATTAGATTGATGTGGCAGCCTGAAAATTTTGGAAATACTGTKTTAATGTTAGCTACAAGGAATTACAGTATATTGCAATATCACTAATAAGATTAGAAGACAAAACATGAGATCAAGACATGCTGGAATTTTAACCTCTAGAAATTAAACACCTGATCTCACAGAAATCCTACTWCAAATCTCACTATTATTATCAGTGCTCAGAGTAGGCACTAATTAGGTGATTGTGGCATGGCAACTGCTCATGCCTATCCAATTATTTTGGTGAGGGATTTATTAAATAGATCAGACTTTCGAGGAACTGACTGGAACTCATCCAGAATCACAACCAATTTGTACAAATTGTTTAGCTCTTGTCAAGCTGTTTATCAGAGCTTGCACCTTTATGACACCTCTTTCCTCTTCTTCCTGTCCAGAATTGAAATCAATTAGGGAGTCCAGAGGCAATTATCAACACAATGTTGTACAGTGGGAGTGCCATTTTAGGTTTGGAATCAATCTCCTTCCTCTATGAATAAGGCTAAGCACAAAATAAATGAGTATGCCACTTAACAGAGGGAGTCATCTTTGTTCTTGTGTGCATCTTATCTCAAAGGTGACCACTAGAATCCTGTGGGCTTTWAGCTGATGCACTTCTTGTAATTGTCAACCCCAGCCCCCCTGCATTCACTGAACTCCCCCTCCCCACCTTGGTACTTCATCTCATTTAGAACATTATCAAAAATTGATTTTTGTGTGCTSGTTCAGGAGASATTTATTACATCATCTACCTATGTAATGCTATAGTTGATTTGGAAAACAGCCAAGGATGCCATTGTAAAAGGAAGAAGTTGTGAAGTTACCAAGGAACATTTCTCTGCTGCCCACAAGCAAAGTATTTCTGACAGATGTTATGGATTTTCAGTGCTTTGATTTTTTAGCTTCAATTCTTTTGCAGCCCTTTGTCTCTCAAAGGCTTTACTTTGAAGATACTCAAGCCTCAATAATAATGAATAATAAATAGACAAATAAATAAAATCCCCAAACACTTGACTTATATTCACACACCATTTCAGAATTAGGATCAATTATTAGGAGGGACATATGATCATTAATATCACAGAACTGATTTTCTGGTGAACACCAAGGTATCACTGGAACTGSAACAGCTGACAACTAGAATTGAAAAACTTATGATTTTTGTGTTAGTAGTATAGCTTAGTGGATTTGCCATAGTATTTTAAGGTTAACTAGTAGATAAACAAGTTGCTGGATAGGCTATATGAAGTTTCCAATTATCAAGAGATTCTTTTTTTTGTTCCTGATTGTGCAAATGTTTGAGGTTGGTCAAGACTCTGCCACAGTACCTACATCCAAACTTGAAGAATATGAAAAAGGTATCCCAGTGTCAAAAGCAGTATAAAAAAAATGGTTCTTTAAATCTTACATTAACTCACCTGCTGCAGTCTCTTTGTTTGCAAATAGTTTATTGTCAACTGCTGCACTTATGTCAGAGAACACTTCTTCTTCATCTCTGTCTGCATCAAACTAGAAGAAAGAAAAGAAAAAAAAAAGTTGGCAATCAGATGCTGCTTACTACCTGAACACCAACATGTACTGTGACATCTCACCCCAAGCTTTCCTGATAGGAAGCTTTCTATTTTAATGTGTGCARTCCATTGCTTTAGGTAAGAATCATTTAAATCTTGATTTTAATTTTGTAAACAATTTTGGCTATTTTTAATAGCATGTCAGAAACAGAAATGACAGTAAAATTGACTTGTTCTCAGACAGTGAACTTTCAAACCAGAAGGTTAAACTAGTAATGCACATCACTTCTTCAGTCATTGGATGGTTGAAAAAAATGTCAGCATAGAGACCAGAAATTGGATTATTTWACTGTCACTTCTTTTTGGTGATTAGCATAATTAACTTTTTAAATTTGCAAGTGAAAAACTTTCAGCAACTTCTGAATTGCCTGATACAAATTTTTGTGACATGTACAATTTCTTCAAGTAGTTGAGCAAAACTCCTAGGAAAGAATAAGTAATTTTGAAAATCCTCTACTTACAGAAAAGTGAGCTTTCCTCTCTCAGTATCAGAAAATGCTATGACTAAGTGATAAATTAATTAAATCAGGAAATAAAAGCTCTTTTAAATGGCAAATAATTAATTTCTTATGATTTTAAGCTTCTTTTTCATTCATTGCTTTGCCTTATTCTGATACCAATTCTCCCAAGTTTTTCTAGGCTCTGTCTGACAGGTTTCTTTGTATGGCCAGGTGACTGTGGCAGGGTAAAGTTCTTCTACAGTGACATGCTTGACAGTGGATGTGTTATTTTCCTTATTGTACTTATCAAGCTTCATTTATTTAGATCATTACATATTCGGATAGATGAGCCTACCATAAATATCAATACATGGAGTTTTCTGACTGGTTCTTGAAATGGAGTTTGAGGGTCTGACCCTGAAGACCACTCAGAATTCACCCTGCAGCAGTCACCATCTGTCTGGGCTGACATTTATTTAATCTTGAGATATTCTTCTGCCTTTTAGTGTTTGTCATAACTCAAAGCATTTTTRAAAAATGTCTAAAGCAGAAAATGGTTTGTGTTTACCTATTAGAGGGATTACACTTTAACTTGTGTCAAAACCAAGGCTTGTGGAAGAACAGGTCTTAAATAAAGCTGTTAATATAACAGCTGTTAATAAAATAAAACTTTTGGGCAATTTATTATTGATACACAAAGAGCAGCTTTGGAATGTCCCTGTTGATAGGAGAGGAGGGCCCCTAATGTGTGCTAGGGAAGACATACACCATCTTTGTGGGTATGTGTGTGCATAAACYCCAGTAAACTGTAATCAGGTTGTGTGTGATCAATACTGTGTAGGTCACACCACACTTGGAGAGATGACAGACTTGCTTTCTCATTAGCAGCATTCCTCTGAATAATCCAATTCACCATGAAAAAAAACACAYGATCAGTCTCAAAATGTTCTGAAGGTTCCAAGAATTTGAAACACCAACTTYCCTGTTCAAAGAACACCAGCTGTGCTTCAGCATTCTGAAAAGTCTGGGCTTTGTAATGAAAGCTTATATTGTCAYCCAAAGAAAACCAATTATTTGAAGCTTGCACATAGATTCAGTTTTCCCCTCAMAAAATGAGAATTGTAATACCCTGAGCCACAGGAAGGCAAGGYAGCTTCCATGGAAAAATTATTTTTGAAAGAAACTAAGTAACCTTGTGAGCTCCGTACTTCAGTGAAATGCTAAATATTTTTAAATGAAATCCTTTGATAATTAGTGGAGGCTTGAATAAAAGATAAACGGTACTCAAACAACCCTTGTATAAGAAACAAGGCTTGTATAAGAAAGCCAGTAAGCAGAGGCACTGAAATGAAGCTGGAATGTGCAGACTGGGAGTTCAGGGAACTATTAYACTATTATAAATAGTATAATATAATGCTATTATAAAGTATTTTTAGTGATACATTTRAACAAAACCAAAACAACTTTCAAACCACCATAAATGGCAGGAKGAGGACATAGGGGAGAGATATTTCTCTCTGCTCCATTCTCAGTTTCTAATATTTTCATCCTTTTCCATCAAATACTCTGAAATGTCAGATTAATTTTTATATTATATTTTACCACATACAGAAAAAAAATACAACTGAAATTACACTGGAGCTCACCAATTATTTAAAAAATATTATGCAATTAGCAGAGGCCACAAATTGGTATCAGACAGAAATTTAGAWCAAAACTGAACTGGAGACA
Organism: Alauda arvensis; assembly: GCA_902810485.1. Classification (NCBI taxonomy): domain Eukaryota; kingdom Metazoa; phylum Chordata; class Aves; order Passeriformes; family Alaudidae; genus Alauda; species Alauda arvensis. The sequence goes on from CADDXX010000485.1 coordinate 357,837, forward strand.
TTATCACCATTATTACAATCCTAAGGAATACTCTGGGGTTATCTAAAATAAGCCTCCTAACACCTTATTTTTTTTACCACAGGAGCTCCAAAGAGGATTCATAAATAATTGCAGAGTCCTCATACGTCTATCATGACTTTCTCAAGTTCCTCTTGTATCTAAGGGTCTGTTGCTGTGAGTGCTACTTGTAAACAAGCATGTGGGTGAATGTTCTCCAGCCCTGAGTGGAGCTGACAGCTCTGCAGCAGCTGCTGGCAGCTTTTCTGTATCCCRAACTCATTTACTCAAAATATGTGCAATTCAAAGCCCCTCATTTTGTATTTTTTTTTCTATTTTTCTATTCACAGACCCCTTTCTATTAATTTGGCAGTACACAAACAATGAAATTGYCACAAAACACAGGCTTGGGTTTGGTGGGTTTTTTATTTTGTTGGTTTTTTTTGTTTGTTTGTTTGGGGTTTTTTGTGTGTGTGTGTAGGGGGTTTTTTTGGGTTTCTTTTTTTGGGTTTTTTTTTGTTTGTTTTTTTTTTTTTTTTTTTTTTTTTTTTTTTTGGGTTTTTGGGGTTTATTTTTGTTCTTAAAGTGATTTCCTCTTATTTCATGCTAAACTCAGCAACTCAGTGCCATGGCACACAAGTGTGCAGATGTTGTGCCAGTTTCCCTCCCTTTGCAGTAACGCTAAGGCAGCTTCCATCCTTGGAATATTGAGCAGAGCAGCAGCAAGGAAATGGTGACTCTCACCTGAGGAAACAACAGTGGCAGAAGTAATAGCCTGTCTTTGTACRTTTATGTGGAGTAATAGCTTTTGATAGGTGGACAGAGGGAGAACTTGTGTCTTTAAGCTGTGCTCATTTGAGCAGCACCCTGCCTTACACCAGTGCTGACAACAGCGAGCGCCSCGGGCAGCGCGGCGGCGGGAGGTGATGGGAGAGGCACCGTGCAATTATAGGCCCTTGTAGGGCAGGAAGCAGACAAACTGAAGGAGAGCTGCATGTGATTGGGGTGAGGGGAGAAATCCATAATTTGGTGGCATGGTAACAGAAAATTAATGGACTTGAGAGGGTGAAGCAATTGCTTGTTCAATAGGGAAGCTGGTGGTGCCACAGAGTGGGTCTGGAACATACACATTTTTCRTAACACTAAGATGCAAAGCCTTTCTGCCTGTGCACACATTAAAGAGCACTGGTTGGTTAATTTTTTCCCCCCAGTAAGGGGGAATATTAACCTGGAAGGCTGGTGACTATCATGTGGAAAGAAAATGTATTGSTCTTTTATTAACACAATAATGTTAAACAACCTGAAGTCAGTTTAATATAGTCAGTAATAAACAATTCAAAACGTTTCAGCCATTTCTCKATACTACCATGACCCCTACCATAAATATTCTATTTATCCTGGGAATTGTTGTCAGGAATCAGAACCAAATTAGGCAGCATGTGCATTATTTCACATAGCATTTAAAATGGCATGATTTGCATGTGTTCGTTCTGGGTTATCTGACTTTTCAGATAAGTTACTTCTAGCAGGAACTTTTCAAGCTATAAATACAGCCAGCATATATTTATACAAACTCTGTGTGCATATTCACTTTGCAAATAATTGAAAACTTGCTCCCTGACATGTATTACATCTGTTCAGCAGCTTCTATAGCAAAATCAACTATATTAATTATTCTTGAAGATGAATTGAAACCAAAGAAATGCTTCAGTATATGAGCATACAGAGATATTTTCTACCTTGGAAGCACAAACACTTTTCCTTATTTTAAAAAAAATACATTCCACTGTTGGAGTAATTTTCACTATGCATTTACTTTTTAAAGGAAATTGCTTTTAAAGAGGCAAATGGTATTACAAAGAAACAGAACAGTGGTGTTGAGCATCCAGACAGATCACTTCTGAAGAGCTTGAATGGGAAACTTAATTATGGTCTGAATTAGGAGATGCTCCATGAATTAATTTTTACTCTGTTCCTGTASAACCCAGGAAAACATTCAGCCTGAGGGAGAAAGCATCTTACTCTCAATCTCCACTGGGTCTAGAATAAATTGTTTGATTTTTTACTTTAATGCACCTAACCCCAAAGGAAGGGGAAACTGATTACAGAGAGTCAGGTATGACTCAAACCTATCCAAATCCTCACACRGCTTTAGCAGCCTTCTGTGCCTTAGCTTGCCTTTCTTATTTTCCAGAACTCAGTGATGCTGKAACAATGAGGCATTAATGTAAAATTCAGTATTTTGAAATGAAGACAAAGGGCAGAGAGGTACAAACAAAGGGCGCGAAGCTCAGTCGATAAAAGCTGTAATTGTCACTTTGCTTTATGCAGCTCAGGGACATTACAGAAAGATCTGGAATTACCCAGCTCTTCCCCACATGCCTTTGGTTTTTCTTTCCACAATAGTAACGCTTGTCTTCCAGTAGTTTTTCTTCCACYTTTACCTATGAATACTTCTGTGAGGCTTAGATGTGTCCATGTTCTTYAGGTTGAACTCTTTGGGGATAAACCAGTTAAGGATCAGTTTCTACAGCACAATTCCCAAATTTCTTCCAGTAGCCTATGAGACAAGTGCTGGAATATCCATTCCCAGAGCACCCAGTCCAGTGAAGCAGCTCTGATCACCAATATGTTCAAATAAATGCTTTCCTCAATAATCTTTTTTTGCTAATACTGACTGCAACAGCACTTTTCAGGCAGAGTGTGCCCTCTAACTAAATAACCAGAATATTTGTGTGCAGAGAGACTTTTCCTGATTAAAGTTTTTAAAAAATATACGTTTCCCCCTGCCTATAGAGCTCCTGTGTCACTCTTCCTTTTGTTTAAAACAAAACCAAATAATTTTCTAGCATCAGCTCCCACACAAATCACACACAGGCACCCTGAATAAATATACAGTGACACTGGCTTTCCCAAAAGATCCAATGAGCAGCAACTGCAATCCACATAAGAAAACAACAACAAAAAGAATTAGAAAAATGCAGACATATAGGAAGAAATAAAAGACATTTCTTCCTATAAATACTATTTTCTTCTATTGACACTTTGCAATTTATTTCAAAGAAAAACACTGATGCTGCTGCCAAATATAGCCAAACATTTCCCTTTCAAGATCAATAGCATTTCTCCTGTTGGCTTTTGTGGAAGAGATTTTGAATGCAAAACACTATAATATTGTTGTCTGGTCTTTTACTATTAGATGACTTCATAACAATTATTACCAAAAATATATTTTTTGCCTATGTATCATCACAATTTTCTAAGGAAGAGTGCTGCCATCTGAAAACTAACAAAAAAAGTCCTGAGTTAATTTCAGCTGCCAATTCAGCCACTTATTCAAGCACGAGGACAAATGACTCAGCTGCAAGAAAAAGTATGGGGTAAACCATAGGCTTAAGCATTGGATGATGTGGGTGTTTCACATGCAAAATCTGCATTTAATTCAAGAAATAATGGGACATTTTTAGTTATCTAGGACCTTAGCAACACAAATAATTTCATCTGCAATAGTTGTAGCTCTTCAAAATGGAATTTCACACTGTAAGGASTGGAATGTTTGAAATTTGTTGGCTTTTCTATTTTCCTTGGAAGACAAAAATAAATTTTAATTCCCAGTCACACAGTTCCTGTGTATTTAACTAAATTCTGACCCAGGATAAGCAGCATTTCCACTGGTGGTCTCTGTACTAATAAACTTCATAAATGGTATTGGAATCCTTGATAATAAGCCTTCCCTTGGTCATCTCAAGCAAAAAAGTTCTAAATTTTCATGGAATAAATTATCTATCTCTAGAAGTAGGACTCGTATCAAACAGGACAATATTCAGCAGATGTCAGTCAGAGTTCAGGATGGGCTCATGAAACCAACTTCCAGTTGTGCTGCTGCAGGAAGGATATGAGTTTGTGTCCTGCAGCAAGAAGTGAACCACTGCTATTTTAATTCCTGTACCAGAAAGTTCTGTTTTGACATCTAAATTATTGGAGCATGTTGTTTCAGAGCACAAAGGAGACTACTTGATTTATAAATGAAAGCTGGCAAGCTGAGGAGATACTGACAGAAACTATTGCTTTAGTCATCACACAATGTGACATTCTTGCATCTAGCATGTATTTTTTGGAAACAAATRTAGGACAAAATCCCACATGATTACGTAGGCTGAAAGCATTTTTAAAATATATAAAACACGTGGATGAAATGGAGCTGATTGGCATCATTTATTTAACTTTTTTAAAGCTTTTGACAATATTTCTTCCCAGAGGCTATTAAATGAAATATAATTTTAGGGAAGTCCTAACTAATATAATTAATTTATTTTTAAAAGCATGATAAATGTCCAAAACACGTCTTGGCACAGAAAATGGCCAATGTATTGATCAGAAAACCAGAAAGTACAAATCAGAAAAATCCTCCTCAGTATGAAAATTAAAACTGAGAAGGGTTAAGGATGTGAAAAAGAAATGCATGTAATGTGACAATGTGTGTTGCAGGAGAAAGATGAAACAAAAGACCCAAGAAAATTTTAAATGAAGCCTCTGTAAGGCTTCTTTGATTAGAATTTCATRACTTCCCCTCTGGCTGTTTGTTTGAGCTAAGTGCTTTACAGAATGCCTGAAACTCCAACACTTGGGCTCTGATACCRTAGTGGGCATTAATGCATTGTTAAAGTAAAAAAAATTTACTGCAAAAGCAAGCTAAGCAACCTATATTGAGTATTCATATAACAGTATCTGTAAAAAGTTCTGTAACTGACCTTTCCTTCAATTTATGCAGAAAATYAGAGCTTTTGATATTCTAAACCAGAATCCACCACTTTACATTTACTGAACAGTTATTATTTTATAATTGGGGTTTTTTTTTGGTATTAAAATAATTTCGGCTACTGCTTTCCATCACCACAGCTCCTTCAGCATTGCTCTGTTTTTCTGTTGGGTGAGACACATGGTGGTGTTCCTCACACTGTGGTTGTTTGGTTGTTCCCAATGTCACCTGGTAAAAGAACTCTCTGTGAAGCTCCCACCTTTCTGTTTGCTGCCTAGTGCAGTGTGGGTAGYTCTGACTGTCTCAACCCTGCACTGCTTTGGCAGAATAAGCTCAATCTTGCAGCTGCATAGTGATATCAATTTCTGCTGGGATCCCAGCAAAACATGGGCAACAAATTACAAAATGAAGTRCATTCAAAGTGTTTGTAATAGAAACCAGCTAAGAGCACACAGAAGGTCTGCCTCTCTGTCAGCCTTCCCCAGCATTGTTGTAATGACTGGGACTCAGTGACCAGAAATAGCAGCTATTTATACAATTTATCAACCATATGTTGTTTTTAATTTACCTTAAGATAACAAATGTGTGATTTATATTTGCCTTTATTATCAAAGATACTGCTAAAACCATTCCTGTGATCCAGCATAGGCTCTGGACCCTTACAGACCTTGGAAAACAGAGACTTAGTCTTTAGTGCTAATATATTCAGCACATACAAGAATTTCTAAAAGCAATTTGTAGGGATAGAACAAGTTTATTTTTAAGTTTTTTWAATTTTAGTTTTGATTACTTGGATATCTTTAAGCCCTCATTTATGAAGGCCTAAAGATRCCTTCCACTGCACCTTTTTTCTGTTTACAATTCTGATTAAATAGAACACAACAAAGTAAACATTAAAGAAATTGAAGGTTTGTTTACTTTTGCAGTGAAACTACTTRAAGTGGAAAAAGAGACAGTGTGAACACATCCCAATGTTTTGCATATGAAAGGGATTGGGGGGATTTTATGTACCTACTTCCCACGGGGTTTAAGCTGTAGTGAGACAGAAAACAAAATATTTTGCATGCTCCTTTCTCTTTCTGTAATTTTTTTGCTTTAATTTTGAATAACATTACTTGGATAATCTGACAGTAAAAGTAAGTTGTAACAAAAAAAATGTTTAAATGGGGTCCCACTGAAAATCTCCTAATTAGTAATCATTACTACGATTCCACTTCTTTCTTTTTGCATATCTTAAATCTTATTAGCTCTTGTAACTCTGTCAGAGTATTATATCAAAGAKAAATTATTTTTAACTCTAAGGGTCACCATCTTTTCCAATAGGCATTACAAATGTTAAGCAGGAAGTATCAATACTCATTCCATCTAAAAGTGGACTTGTGATAATTTAWAGAAGCAACATCAAGATTTGCAGAGTTTTCAAGAAAGTTCAGATATGCTAGTTCTTAACATTAGTTTTCTAAAACTTTAGTTCAAACAACAGCCACATTTCACACAGCCATTATTACTACAAAGGAAACAAAATTTCCTTTAGTTTGTACTAAAGTGCTCTAGTTAACTTTCAGAATTCAGTGTCCAAACTTCCAGAGAACTGYAATMTCTTATTTGATKCTATTAGTTTTGAGAGTAGTCTTTACTAAAAAATAAAAAAAAATAATTTGGAGGCAGATCCTAATTATTTGTAAACCKTACTCTCTATTAAAATTATGCTGAGGGAGATGGGGAACTGACTAAATACAAATACTTAATAAAGAAAAAGATCTTGTAGACTCTTCTTCACTGAACAATAGCCCCCATTTCTTTAAAACCCCTCCAGTGGATCTTAGGGGGYTGCTGGCCTCCTCCTCCTCCAGGGTGGGAACCAGGAGTCTGCAGGGAGCCCATTAGCTGCTGACTCTGCAGGCACTTGCTGTTGCACACCAGCTAATTTAGCTCTACACTCCTCTGCCTCGTGTAATGAGACCCTGGGTACTTCCCTGTACTGCATTTCCAGCAGGTTCCCTCTGTACCCTCTCCTCAAAGAGTACAACGCCTGTAAATACAGAAACAGCCACTGGAGAGGGGTGAGACAGTCTCTTCATGCTTATTCTCATCCATAGTCCAGTGAAGAAATTCTCACAAGCTTCTATTCCTGCCTAATACTTTTTTATTTGTCCTTTTTCATCTTCAAGTCAAATCATGTACTCAAAAAAGGTTAGATTTAGGTCTTGTTCCATACGTCAAATATCAGTTATCTTCTAGTTAATCTTCTTCCACTTCTTAAAAAAAAATTGGCAAAGGTCTTGAATGCTTGTGCAATTCATGAGGRAAAAGGGAATCTTACAGTTTTGTTWGAACTTTTCTCAATGTAAAAAGAGCAACTGTAACCTTTAACCCTAAAGAATAATTCGTATTTACAAGTTATGTTACCGGATTGGGGTTGTAACAAACTGTTGTGCAGCCTTAGCAAGAACTAACAGGAGTGGTTGTTGAGCTCAGGGTTTCAGCAGAGGCATCTTTCCAGGAAACACTGACATGGTTTCTGTTGTCAAGTGCTGACCTAATCTGTGAGAGAATATCCAAATCTGTTTGACTTATTCTCTATTACACTCACCCTACTAAATTTAGGGATTTTTCTGAGGAGTGGTCTCCTGGCTGTAGTTCAAGGACATAAAGAATAGTCCTTAAAACCAAACTCATTTCAGAATTCACATGGCTCCTGACCCTCTTTCTAAAGATCAAGAGATATGAGGGAACATGAAATGCATAAATGAAGAAAACCCTCTGTTCACAGTACTGGAACTGAGCTCATTTGTGTCTTGCACTCCATGAACAGGGTCAGAGATGAAAGCTGAAGTACCCACAAAACCTTCAATGGCCATTACAGCAGACTGAGGTGACACAMAGAGCCTGACAGAGCAGAGAGAATRTCCTTGCAAAGGAAACAGAAGTGGYCTGCCTTGGGGTTATGTGAATCTGTCTTATGTAGAATCTGTACAGTGAAATTCTTACAGTAAGGTGCAGATACAAAAAGGATTGCTGGATATTTTTTCCAATGTCTTAGAGACCAATAAATTTAACAGGCAACTTGACTAAGAGCTGTATTGACCACATTGTAGGTTCCCTTTTAGTAAGGACTCTGCATTTGCAGAGAAGTCTGTACTTTTCAGTTAGGCAGACCAAAAAAAGCCCAGAAGGCAGGACATGGCAGGAAACCAGGAAAGTACATTTTCACATTGCCTAATTGGCATCTTGCAGTGGTAAGAGAGGGAGATGGCCATGGCATTAGAAAAACTATAGTCACCAAAATACAAAGGATGGTATAATACAAGAAAAGACAAGACCTGGCATGCTATACAGAGCAGAGAATTTTGAAGTACTGGTTTTGAAAACATAAATGTGGAGCTTCAAGCAATGTTGTTTTAGCAGTTTTATTTTTAACAAAATGGATCAAGGGGTAGCATATGTCTGAACAATTCTAGATATAAATAACTGATTGTAGTAAGTTACAGTGCCATATTTTGGGCATTAAGTTCTTTATTTCTTTTRCCATGACTGGTATGACTGACTGTTGGCACACAAAGAGATGAACAGTTGAGAATGGAGACATCAGTTCTTCCTTCACAGAAAATGACAATAATTCTGACTTCACTGTTGTAGTTATGTCTTGTGAGGCTTTTTTTTCCTGTTTCATTATTTAAGTAGGTTACTGAATTRCAGCATGTGATACGGTGACAACAAAGTAAACTGTTCCAATGGCAGYATTCACTGGCCATTAATGAAACAAACTGCAGTGTTATGCAAGATGGAAAGATACAAATGTTAACCCTGCAAATAGGAAAGATGACAACTGAGCTGAAGGATACAGAAGCAGATATAGTTATAGCAAAGACAAACCACACAGGCTTCACAAGAGAGTCTCTGCCAAGAATTTTAGGTTATGTCTACATGGTAAAAAGCARTGCTGTGCAAAGATGTTCCTGCTAACACTAAATGATGCACTAGAGTTATAAGAAACACATACCAGCCATATTAGTGGTTGTCTGATGTGTAAATATCAGTGAATGTAAGGAGCAAGGATATATTCAGTGAAGTGCTGAGTTAACACAATCCTGGTGTTTTTTCAAATTAGGAAGCATTTCATGCAGTTCTTCAAAGCACTGCTAGRTAGATATTCTTTAGCTGGATTAGAAAAAGTAAAAAGTCCTCCAAATAGCTCTCAGAAATGCTCAAAAGGATACTCTGCAATGGGGAAAATGCCCCAGGGGAAGGCTGTAGTTCTCACTTCAGTGCTGTCTAGTGCAGTGTGTACCCTGAGTCACACAATGGATGAGTAACTTTTCAGCTTTCTCAGTTCTCCACCAACACTTTAGCTGCATCTAACCCTGTTAAGCCTAAATAAGCCTCCRGAACACCAGAGAAAAATGCCAGAAGCCCATAATGTTAAGAGCATCAGACTTCCTCCTGACAGTTTTGACACTTAAATGGCTTCCATCATTACAATACCTGAGCATTCACAAATCTGAATAAATGTATCTTTATRACACATTAAAAAATAAGAAAGTGGAATATTTTAGGTCTCCCCTCTCTTTCAGGATACATCTRCAGGAAAGAAGGAACAGGAGTAAATGCTCAAATAATCCCRGAATGGTACTAGACTGGATTACTAGAGGCCATTTCACTCATTCTTATTTTGCAMTTTGAATCAAAGTTGAGAATAGTAWAGCAGAAAAAATGTTCAGTTCCCATTTGCATAAGGAAATAGAAWTTTGCATAGCAATAGCTAACAACAGCTAATGATTGCAACTTAGATGCTATAAGCAATGATGGATTCAGAAAATAAGAGTGTTAAAAACTGGGACTGTAGAGGACAASYTATCAGATGTAGTAACATTTTAATRGGACTGTGAGTGTGAGAGCTGAAAGACCATCTTGATTCTACTGAATTAGCAATTTTCKTGAGTTAATATGCAAATTTTCTCCACCAAATGACAGCAAAGTGGTTTTGCCATAAAATCAGGAAGTCACCAACTATAAACTTTTCTCCAGTGGGAAGATCCACTGGTGGTAATCAGAGCTGGAAATCACTAATGGAACTTGTGGTAAGAAATTGGTTTCTTACCCTGCATTGTTTACAGTGATGCAGGGCTGAAATTCAGCTTTGGCTCTTCAGTTGGATGTTCACAAAATCAGCTGTGGTTCAGGACAGGAAAATTTGCTTATGGATGGTAAATATTTCTGATTCAATACAAAAGGTCTTCCCAGGGCAGAGATATTTTTTTCCAATCTRGTTTCTTATTATATCTCATATAAATAAGAAAAATTAATCTTCTTTAAGCATCACTTTAACTACAAGAACGAAATTAGAAGCTGTTATTCACCCAAAGGACACAGCTTAATTACCTTAAGATGAACTGTTGAAAATAAGAAGAATATTTAGGACATGTTATTTTAAACATCTCCTACAGTTCATTCCTCTGCATGATAACTTGGCTTAATTACTTATCTCAGTTTTAGTTTCAGATCTGTAAAAAAACGGTCTGTTAATTTTAAACATGTATCAGCTTTCACAGTGCCAGAAATGGATAAAATCTGGGATAGTATGGCTGTCAAAACCAGCATTCCCTTTCTTTTCTGGAGTTCCTAAATCAGCTTGGTCCTCAGTGATGCACTCATCACTGCCTAATTCTATAGCCAGACTGGTCAAAGTTTATTTCTTTYTTTTTTCAAAGTCATCTGCTTCATTCAAGCCACTGGGTGTACAAAAGGCAGGGCAGCTTTCAAAAAGCTGGTGTCTATTTAAATTATCTTACTTCCAAAGTAAGAAAAGAACATCATGTTGCACTGRTACCATTCACCTCAGCAAAGTGTTTCTACCCTCAAGGTTCCTCTGCATGCTTCTATGTACACAGATGGCAAGTTTCCATCCTTGGTCATTCTCTGGCAGACAYTGGTATTTCTGATATACTTGTTGACATAAAGCATGAAATGGRAGGCTGAAAATATTTTGAAGCTTGGAAGTGTTTATAGTGCACATGCTTCTATATATGCACAAATTACTCATCTACCGTTCCCATATAAAATGTGCATATATTTACAAACAGTTTGTTTACACTCATTTCTAGGTAAAATTCATTTAWGAACCTTCTTTGTATGTTCTTCAAAATCTCACAAAACAGAAACACATAAATAGTGTAGAGATGCAGTGTAAAACCTAGCAGTGATTAGAACATGTGTAAACTTTCTCTAGTTCAGCAGTTTTACAGGAAACAGTTACAGGTTCTTGCTCATGGCCCAGTTTTTCTGCAAAAGGGCAATCAAATATAGGAGAGACACGGAAAACCTTAATTTTCAGTAACAGCTTTCTGTGACTGCAGAGCTCTGGTTACTTGTTTTAGACTTCAACTTACCTTTCACTGCTTTGAATCACCAAAAATGTGATAGTCATTTTTTCCCATCCCCTCTTATTTTTCCTCTATAGAAATTATTATATAACCATATATATTCATGGAGCCAGAGAAAGGTTTACCATACACTAAAACCAGAGGAAGATACCTGAATCTCAAACAAAACCTCTGCTCTCAAGGTTCCCACAAACAGCTGCCTACATTCCTTGTTTGATTTCAAAAGGTTCTAAAACATTGAAGGTTTGCTCCAGATGCTGCAGAATATCTGAGTTCCTCTGCATGTCCACGTGACCATGCCCAAGAAACCAGAAGTTCACTGGAGACTCTGTGTAGTAGTCAGGTTAAAAACACATTGAAAATGTTCCTAAATGACTCTACTTATGGCTGATGTGTTTTTAAAACTACTGAGAGGCATCTGAAAATATTTTGGTGGCATTGGACCCTCTAGAAAACAAAGCAGGTTCAAATCCCCATCTCTGACCCGTGGGGAGAAAAGCCTTGCTCAGAGGCTGCGTTTGAGGGAAGCCATCCCTGCCAAGTCTGTATCCCTTTGCAGCCGAGGATGCGAGATCAGGCATCAGATGGCACTAAATGAGATTCTGAGCCTGCAGGAGGTGAGAGCAGGCGGGGGAGGTGGTGGCTAACAGTCCCTATTCCTAGCATCACTCCAGGGGAGGAGGAGTGGGATTTTTWAAATCTTCTTTTTAATGATTGTTTAATGCAAAAACTGCACGGACACGTGCAAATACTGGCACCAAGGAAACAAAGGCATCTTCTCATCCTGTGTACTGCCAAACCAGAGGCATGCTCCTCCACTGAGGAGAAGGTTCTCTGRGCTGGGTTCTGGTTTGGGAGACAAGCCTGGCAGAGGTTGCCTTGAGGATGTGGAAAGCAGGCTGAGGTTCCTATGAAGCCTTTCATAATAGTTTGCTATCAGTGAGATTTGAGTAGACTTTGGGAGCTACTTAAAGGACACCGTGAGCCACATTGCTCCAGGGATGGGCCCAAAATTAAAGGAAGAACAAATAAGTGCAAGTCTTTTGGAATCAGCACTCAGAAACAAACAAAAAGCCCAAACCAACACCTCAGGTTGGGCAGCTTGGCAACAAAGAAACTTTAGAAATAAACTAGAACTGATATTTTCAGCAGCATTTTGGGAAGTCACAGCCTTTAGATAAAGTTCATGTCAATGTGCAAGTTCTATAGCAAAACTCCTTTTTTAACCAAAGCAAGAGAAAAAAATTTATGTAACACAGTTCCATGGGGAATTTTTCTGTGACAGTTGACAGCCATTAGGCTTGTTTGATGCTTATGAGGGCAGACAGGCACTTCCCTCACCCGCAACAGTTTAACTTCTAAATTTGTGCTCAAAATCAATTTCCAGCTTCAGCTACTTTTTCTGGGTTCTCTTTACTTCTCTGACTAATCTGAATGTCATTTTAATGTTTTCATAAGCATGGTAAATTCCCTAAAAGGACAAAGTGGGACAATGAGGATATCAGAGAAATCTGCATTTCATGGATGCCACAGGATGCTGTCTTGTTCTGGCTGTTTAAATAAGGACCAGAGTCTTCTTTTAATGTTTAGTATTTTTGTCTCACTACAGCCAGTCTTTTAGTTTTTCCCCTTAAATGCACACAGACTTATTAATGTAACAAGGTTGACACTGCAGCTCTAAGATCATGTAGAATCAGTCAGTAAGGCAGACTGGACCAAATCCTGCCTCCAGTAAGAGAAACTGCTACTGCTACAACCATGAGCTGTGTAAACTTTTTTCTGTCTAGACTAAGGGGTRTGTTCTAAAAAAGAACAGCTAAGCTCTCTGAGAGTGGCTTTAATAACTGTTGACTAAAAGATTTTTGTAACYCAATGATCTATCTCCTCTCCAAGAACTACACTATTATCTATAGTGGAGTACAGTTCACATAAACTGGAAATTTGGAAATCTGTGTCCAGAGCTGAAGTTCTCTGCTAAACATCAGAGTACTTGAGGTCACCTATGTACCTACATGTTCTCCTTCTTAATCTAACTTAATCCAATTAATATCTCCCCACCACCACCAGTTATTGTCTAGGTAAACAATAAATAATGTTTTAATATCTGTTAAAAGTTCCTAAAACAGTAAATGGCAGCATATGCATCTATTTACATACTCCCTGTCCAACAYTGTGTTATTATAGTCTTGATACCTTCTGAATTTAAATTTGAGTAAAGTCAGGCTCTGATTTGTTAGACTACTGACAGATTGCTAAAATKAATTTCAAACACAGACTGTGTGTTCATGAAAATATCACATATTTACTTCTGTTAATTATAATGAACTTTACATATCATTATTCCAAAGAGKGAGTTTTTCAGAAAGGACAGAATTGTAGTTCCCTATTTCTTAGAAGTACTGTAGGYGGGGGCCTCACTTCTTTCCTTAAAAACAGAAACCAGGATCACCCTGTGAGAGCAGGTACACCACGGACAGGCATACAGAGCACCAAACAAGTACAACCTGGGCACTGCAGCAAATTACCACAAATCATGTGGAAAAAAAAAAAAGATGAAGGGAAAGACTTACAGCTAAGGAACCTGAATAATAGGAGATGAAATGAAGAATGTGGCTCTTATTTCTATTAACTGAAGTATGTTAAAAGCAGTATGGAATCACTGTTGGAACATGAAAATTAATCTTCTTTAGGAATTTATACTTTTATTTCTCTCTCATAAAGTGTCTAACAATAGATCATAATTATATATATAATGTCTGCTTATTAATCATATTTATATTTCAGTGAATTTTTCTTTCCTCTTTTGTTCTGTTATTGATGAAGAACAATATATTTATTAAGTAGATGTAAAAAATATGAGTTGTGATTCTAAAATTAYAACACTCCATAAGACAAATGGTCCTGCTTCTCTCCCCTGAGTAGAATCATGATGCTGGCTAGAAGTGTCTGAGATTTAGAGCTTTGAATAGCAGAGACAAGGTGCAGGTAGGGATTTAAGAAAAATGTAAATCCTTTTATTTCCTTCTAGTCAAGGTTGACCTTGTCTGACCTTGCCTCAAGGATTCACTCCTCTAGGAATGAGGATACAGTAATTCTATTTTATGCTGTTCTAGTTCTTACACTGCTCTCATCTGCATAGTATTTCAGTGTCTTCAGGTTCAGCATTATAACCAGCTGGATTAATGCTACTTTCTTTCTTTCTTCCTCCTTCTCTAGGGAAATAGCTTGAATAAGTGCAATATTTTCTGTATATGCTGTTTCCTTTGTGCTGCAGTGATTTAATGTTCATCTGCCATGTTGTCACTTCCATACCCATCATAAATATCTGCTTTCTTAAAAAAAAAAAAAAAAAAAAGAGGATAGCTAAGGTGAGCATTGCAATTTAAATTATCTTCCATTATTCCAGAACTCTCGAGAAACAGAGTTAAAAAGTAGAAGAAACCTCCATAAGAACAAAATCTTCTGTTGTACAGGTCCTATCACAGAAATGCAATCCTGTGCAGATGCCCCACTTGCTTTATGCACAAAGGCACATACTTCCTGAGGAGYTAAATATGCAGCCCATAGGAGCCCTTGTAAAGGCTACAGGAGCATCAAAAAATACACACTTCCTCAACAATAAAGAAAAATCTTATTCCTCTCATCCTTAAAAGCTGAGTTAATCAAAATCCTAAACCAGAATACACACTCTCTGGAGAAGCTAATTTAAGAATTTCCTGGGATTTTCATCTTGAAATTCAGAAAGATGCTGAAGTACATCATTAAGGTGGCTAATATCAATTGATGACTTTGTAATTAAGGATGTTTTTACCTGTCATGAGGCTGACCAGCACACAGAATCAGCCACACTTGCTGTGAGGAGCACATACCAATGTGAACTACTTAGGGTATCAAAAGAAATGAAACAGACCATCTGTGCTCTCATACCATATGTGGTACCAAGTTCTGTGTGTTATTACAACCAGACACAGTCTGTAACTTRGAACATGCCAATAATTCAACTGTTGTTAACTGCTCAATGAATTTGTTGTCTTCATTAAACACTTAAGTAGCCATCTAGCTGTCTTAAAGCTAGACTCATCTAGGCTGTCTTAAAGCAAGAGGTACAAGAAGCCAAGTACAGCCACAACAATTAAGGTTTCAGAAATATGCACTAAAGGACTTACTGTGATAATCAGCCCTTTTTCCTGGAAATACTTRACCAGTGGGACTGCATTCTGCTTGAAATTCATGAGTCTTCTCTGAGTGGCTTTCAGGTTATCATCAGGTCTGCCTTGCTGCTCCGCACGCTTCAGTAACCTTTCCTTCAGCCTTTGACTGGAACATGCCAGAAACACCACCAAATCTGGGGTGCAGATCTGTGGAAAGAAGTTTGGTTAAGTTGGTTATCCAGCACTGCAGGACTCAGCAATTCCATTCTTATGTGAGGCTCGGATATGTCACATTTGCATAAGTTGGAACTTGATGCAATCATTGCTTTTCTGTTGGATTTTTTATGGGAAGTTTGTAGGCTTAAGGAGGGGCTTGTTGATCTTATGTGGAGGTTAGTCAACTTGTTTCATCTGATATATAAGGAAAAATTTAATGAAAAAAATTTACTTCTCTAGGCTATGTTCACCATTTGCATTACCAGAAAGCTCCCCTACCAAATTTTTTTTAAAAGACCAAATAAAGATGTCTCATACTCTGCAGGAAAATGTTTGTATGGTTTCCATTTGGAAATTCTTTAAGTAAGATGGTATTTGAAATCCAGCAGCCTCWATGATGGTTAGGACCAGGTGAAAGCAGCCCTGTTCCAAGAGCCACAGATTCTTATAACACTTTCTCTATTCCTCTAAAGCTTCAGTGCACTTTTCAAGAGGCTGGGTGGGGCAGTTAAAAGGCTTTTAATTTCCCCTATCCTTTGCTGTGTGGTGAGCACTGGTATGTGTCACACCCATCCCTGCACTGTGGTTCAGGAAGAAAAGCCTTATAGCTATGAGATAAAGAAAAATCTTTGAACTCTAGCTCTTTCCCAGTTAAATCTTCTTTATAAGATGCTGTCAAGCATTTAAAGAACTTTCTCTGGTGCTTGATGTGGGGAAAGCAGTGAGAGACCCACTTTCTGAGGAATAAGGCTGAATGTTCACAGGCAATCTTTGGAGGTCACTACTGTTTAGTACCTATGGTGAAAAAACCAGAAGCCATAGAATCTCCACACATCTGTTAAATACTTCCAGGGATGGTGACTCAACCATTTCCCTGTTCCAATGCTTGACAATCCCTTCCATAAAGCAATTTTTCCTAATATTCAATCTAAGCCTCCCCTGGTGCTACCTGAGATTGTTTCYTCTCACCCTAAAGTCACTAAGACACCTGAATTTGCAGGATTTTTGAAATGCAGCTACAAATGTAAATTAACTTTATTCATAACATCTGATTTTGTTCTTTCCTYCATCTCGTTGCTGCAAAGAAATCTACCTCTCCTTGAAGATTTCACTGTCTTGGTGCTGTCTTTTAAAACATATCAGWATTCTCTGTAAAAAGCATTTAAGACAAAAACTAACAGTTCAAGTTTTTATCTGATTACAGATTAGAAAGGAGTTATTTGTTCTCACATACAAGCACAAAGTAATTTCTGCTGTCTTTACTTACCTGAACCAAAAAGTTCATCCTTTAACTAATATCAGTAAAACCAGTGGCTTCCTATTATAGAAAKGATATAATCTAGTTACTATGCAAATGATGGTGGATGCTCAAGAATGTTAAACATTTTTCTCATGATGTTTTCTATGTACAGAATAATTTTGTCTTTGTTCAGCTTGATGCAGTGTAAATTTGAAAGTCAAATTTCAGCTATACACCAGTATCATTAAAACATCTACATGTATTCGAACTACTAAATGTAAATAATAACTCATTTATATCTCTCTGTTCCTTATATAGTTGTTACATTGTTATTGAGGGCCATAAAAAAGCAGTTAAGCTCCTGAATACTCTCTCTGTCTAGGTGTCAAGGATGTTAAATTGCATAAAGACAACTATTTTTCTAGTTTGAATGGTCAAAACTTCCCATGTGGACAATCGGGAAAATTAATAACTAAGTTTAAAAAATAAAATCCCATCTAAGCTGGGTTTCCATCATATGAGAGAATACAGCATCGAGTATAGTCTGGCCTTTTTTACAGTCTGAGTAAAAAAAGATTCTTAGGAAGTCAAAAGAAACCAATACAACTTCTCCTGCCTGAGGTGGTGGTCATTAGCCTTCACAAATGAGGTCACTGACAGAGTAGTATATGGTATGAGGAAGCAGAAARTGGTGAAAAAGCAGAGTCATTTTCMAACAATAAAGGACACACTGAAAAGCAGCATTAGCAAGAAAGATGGTGGCCTCTTTATCATTACAGAAAATTAAATAGGATTTAAAAGAAAATCTAATTATTTTTTACACACATTGTAGATGATTGGAGACATGAGCACACAAACTACAAAAATAATAGTTCTGGTAATYATTTATGAGTATCTATTAGATTTTGAAACGATTAACCTTATAACCTGTTTTTTTTTTAAATAACTTCCAGTGGGAGAGAAAGCTCTCTCCTACYTCTATCACATGCACTTCAGTGTCAACAAAACCAGGGTAACTTTCCCTTCCCTTTTCTGACTATTGTAAACAGACAGAGTTATTCTGCCTTTCATGGGATGAATTCATTATGAAAGCTAATTTTACTACSACGTAATAGCTTTAAGGCACATAATTATTCACATGAAAGACTATGAAAGTAMGTTTCTGTGTTAGACTTTCATGCAATATGGACATTATTAAAAGTAGCTCAGTTAAATTAAGGTTGCTTCACTAGTAATAGAAGAATAATGAGGAATTTGGGAATTCAAAAAGCATACAGTAGTAAAAAACTGAAATTATGACACAGATAGATTCTGAAAGAAAATGCTACAGATCTCAAAGCCTGTTAGTCATGGATCACAGTCTGATGAAAGGGAATGGCTGATACACCTTGCAGCAGAGTGAGCACAGAGACATCTTAAGTCCCTGTGTGGATATTCAGCTGATTGAAGGTTCCTAACATACATTACACAGGGACTCAGAAATTACAACTGGCAATCAAGGATCTRCTAAAGTGGAGGACAAAAGGAGTTTATACAAGTGAGTAGTTTTATTTAGTACTTCCATTTCTGTGTATCCTAATAATAGTGGCAGAAAGATGGCAGATGTTCCAAGCCATAGCTGGGCTCACTTTCAATGCTCAGCACTTCAGGATAGTTAAGTCCTACCAGACCTCCTCAAGTGCAGGCTGGAACTTTTGTGCACCACAAGACTTCACACACAGCATCAAACCCTAGAGAGAGTACCTTGAATAAACAGACTGCTCATGAAATTATCAGCCCTGAAGGAAGAGGATCTCCTTCTGTCTCACACAAACGTGAGAGTGCAGCTCAGCACAACCACTCTCAGTTCTCTAAAGAAACTGTGGCTGGGTTTCTTTAGAGTGCAGCCCCACAGGAAGGGAAGGATCCAAATGCACACGGTTCCATCCGTGTGCAAGTTCTCATCTGCTTTTGGTTCCCACAAACTGCATTGGCTGCAGAAGTCWCTTACTGCTTAAGGAAACAGGAAAACACATCCTGGGCACCCTGGGCTTAATATCTTTTTCTTTTTTAACTGTAAAATGAGGGATAATAATAAGGTAGGAATTAGACAATTCATTAATTAGGTTTTGTTATTTACTTTTGCTTTTGAAAACTGGCAGTTCTCCACAGAATCTGAGCACTGCTGTTGTTCTCAATTTTTTACAACAGCAGTAATACAAAAGACACTATCAGAATCACGGGTACTAAGACGACCTTTTTTCTGACACTGTGGTTTTTTTAATCTGAAATACATTTCACTCACAGAAATCAAATGTCAATGAAAACAATGCTTTAAAACTCTCAGTTCAAGAAACCTAGTTTCAAATGAAGTATTGTCTGAAAGGTTTTTTTGAAGTCTAAAAARGAAAGTAATTCAAGCATATTTGAGGTAGGAATTCCAAACAGAATCTSATTATATGTGATTTCTCTATGAACTCAACTTTTACCTACAGAATACACATCTTTATCCTCAGAAGGTAGTTGAAAACCATTTAAGAAACACAAGGTGCACAAAAAGGTAACATCTCTCCAATATGCATAGGCATACAGACCTAACAGCACTTAATATGATATCTCCTACATGCATTTACAACCTACAGGATACACCCTTGAAATGCTATTGATATTTCACTCCTGTTTCCATGAACCACTTTGCTTCCACTTACCTCAACTCTACCTGCCTGCAAGACATGCTTATAAACAGTTCTAGCTGCAGTGTAACAGGGTAGTGAGAATATATGGACATCTGGGATTACTTCTCTAGAAACATCTATTCTCCTATGCAAATRTGAGTATAAATTGCTTTTTTTCTAGCAAAGGAGAAGGGTTTTTATGACCCACTTGAAAAGAAACCTGTTTTTCAAACCCACAACTAAGTGTTGAGTTTTATGGCTAGGGAATAAGTTTTGTTCTGAGACTCAGCTCAGAGAAGAGTTGTACACAACCAACACAGACAGAAGGGCTGGATTGCTTCATGCTGATTTCCCCCAGTACACACATCCTGTGTTCAAGGCAGAGGGTTTTATTCATGTCCAGCAACGCAAGTGAGCTGGGAYTGTGGGGCTCAGGGAAGGGAATTTGACTACTTACTAACTGGAATTCAGCTGAAGGGAGAATTCAGCCTATGGGAACAGACAGGTTTCTGGTTATTCATTTAAAATGAGATGAAGAGCATATGGCATCAACTCAGAATAAAACTGGTGGGTACATCCTCTCATTTTTTAGAGTAATATTTASTAGTAAGTAAATCCTACTTTCTTTGAGTCTGAATCTCCTTCTTAAACTGAAACCAGGAGTAAACTGAGAGTAATTCTATGCAAGTAGATGATGTTACTGATATTAAGCAGTACAAGTGGAAAGATGCTCTCTTTTCTCTGGGGATGTTTTCTACATCTCCTCTTGTTAGTGAGAATAGTGTGGTTGTTTGCTAGAAATAAGATGATTACACACTCTCTCATTAATCCTCATTAGGCAAAATATGAAAATGCTCTGTTTCTTAATTCCTGGGATGTTCTACTAGATACTCCTGAGAAAACTGACAGCTCATGAACAATTGCCATTAATTTAACAGTGCATTTTATTCTTGTTGGTAAAGGTTACTAGCAAGCTGGTTTATGTCCTTTGTATGTGTGCTCTCCCTTGTGATTACTTATTTGCTTTTTATAGTTCCATCTTTGCTGGGTTATTAGATTGTTTGCATAGTTTTTTCATGGTTTAGAAATGCAAAACCGTGATTCATGTTGTCAAAGAATGACTCCTGCTGATAGAATCTTTTTCTGGTAGCTTCTTTTGAACCATATTTATACTGCTCAGAAAATAAGTTTCCAGCAAATTGCCTCGAGTATGTAATTAGGCAGACTGTGTCTTTTGGAACAAGTGATTCAGCTTTTCACCTGTGTTGGGCAGCTCACCACGAGAAATCTCTGTCTGTTAACACTAATGCTGGTGATACAAAGGACTGAGCAGACCTGTGCTTCAGAACTGCTCAGCAGGCACCTCCACCCACTCTGAATTCAGAGCATCAGGCCCTGTCCTGAGGACCAGCAATGAGCTCTCCTTTGCCTACTCTGAGCAGCAGAGAAGAGCCCTTSTCCAGAAAATCTGGAAACCTGAGGCCTTGGGGTGCTTACCCRGCAGAAAATTGAACCAGTGCTTTTCTTTCTCTTGAGAGTGCTCCAGCTTCCAGGGGAGAGGAGGGTAATGGTGAGACCATTCCACAGGGCTCCCTGTCAGCCTTGGCTTAAAGAGAGCAATGTAAAATTCACAGGGAARAGCCAGTGACCAAAAGGAACCCCAGCAATGCACACTCCCACACCTCACACAGATCTCTGGGTACATATTGAGGAGGGGATTGTACCTGGATCACTCAGGCAGAAGGGAGGTAGAAGTTTAGGGGGAAAGGAAATGAAGAAGATACATTTGCCATGATACAGAAAAAAATATCTTTACCAGAACAAAACCTAWTACAAAAGCCAGGTCCTTTCCCCTTAAGAAGCTTCACAGCAAGGTTGCATTCCCCTCCATGCCTGCTCTGGAGGCCACACTCTTGGCTGGGGACAGGTTTTCTGTGAGCAGCTCTCTGCAGAGATGGAGCTTGGCAGTCACACCCTCAGGCAGCTGCCACAAAACAGCTGTGTGCCTGCAGGGCACTGCAGGCAGCACCTCTGCTTGGAGGTCTAAGGATCAGCCTTGGAGGAGCAGCCCTGCTGTCCTCAGCCCCTGAAAATACCCATCTTCTATTGTGCCACCCACACAGTTACACTTTATCACTATTCTTCTCATAATAATTTTCCTAAGGAATATACCTGAGAGTTAAAAATTAACTCAAATTACAGCCAAGATGAGTAAAGTTATTCTCTGGAGGTATAGTGCAATTATGAATATTCCTAAGAGCGTTTTAAACAAACAATCAGATAAAATTTATTGCCTCTGTTTTTTACTTAAATTAAGATTTTACTCAAATATAGTTTTGTCACCCAGGCCATATAAGACAAAAAATATTTTTTTTTCACAATTTCTACAGAAATAGTTTCCCTCTTTTATCAGGCAATTAAATTACATTAATTAATGAACATCCATTGATTCTAATACCTAATATTCTAATAAAATGTTTTACATTTATTTTACTATTTTAAAAAATTACAGTTAAGATATTTTAAGCAAACTACATCTGTACTTACTCTATTGATACTAACAAAAAGGGAAAGTTTACATGAATAACTGAAAGTGGTGGAAAAAACCAAACCAAAGCAGTAATTGAAATTAACTGTAAAATACAGTTAATTGTTTCTCCCGGGAGGGATAAAAAACATGTGAGAGATTACACAGAAAGTCAAACTGCAATTTCTTCACAAGCCATTGGAGTTCAATACAACAGTCAGAGGCATTTTATTACAGCATTGCAGGAGAGGAAGATATTTAACATGCCTCAGCATGCTGGGACTGCAGGTGACTTGCTGAATTTCAAGATGACAGGTTAATGGTAAATAAACCATTTCCTCCTTGGCATTTTCGAATGTGTCCTTGAAACCTAAGCACCTTTCTGCTATTTGCACTCAGCAGAGATCATGGACACCTAAGAAATGTGGGGTTTAGGATAGCTTTATGCCTGGGCTCAAACTGAAAGTCTAAATACATCAGTATTAAATCTGCTCTGCTATGCAGAACGAGTTCAAACTGAGCAAAATATAGAAATTGTTATATATTTAAAAGGAATATATAAACTGGAAGTCCTGCTTGATTTTAAGACATTAAAATTCATGTTTTCATTTTTTCCCTACAACTATGACTGCTTGGAACTTCATAGCTTTATTAAAAGTACCCCTATCAAAAGGCAGTATTGACTCTGCTCTCTGGAAATAAGAAATGAGAGGGTCAGGACTTGGCAACAATCCCAGACTTCCAATGAGAGGAATTTACTTATTAAACTCAGTTTTCAAAKAGAAAAATACAGGACTTATTTCAACTTGGTTAAAAAGTTCAAAGGAAAGTGAGATAAAGAATACTGCAGTGCTCATGGCTGAGTCCTTCCAGGCTGCAGGAAGGCTGCAATGAGTGGCTGAGCATCAAGAAATGATGTGGAAGTGACCAGAATGGCCAATGTGRTGCTGGCCGGTGGGCACTGCTGGAACTCTGAAAACATCACTGATGCCATCWGAAAAACTTTGCTGCTCAAAAGATATGCATGACAGGAGCAGTGTTATTAACAAAACTCAGTACAAAAGAAGGGGAGAAAAGCTTAAATTCGAACATAAAATTCCTGTGATGTGTAAAGTGCTTTCTAATGCACTTATTCCAGATTGACATTACTGCATGGAAGCAGTGTTTGTTACTTCTGGTTTCTAGATCTGAGCAGAAAGAGAAATACTGTGTGTGCTGCAAATGATACATTGCTTTATTTTAGGCACTTTAGTCACTGAGATGCAACGTGTTTAATACAATTCTGCCTAGCAACATGTTGAGAACTTACTGTCCACATGAGAGTCTGGCAACATAATAAGGAAGAAATCATCATCTTTTAGCTGTACCTATGTATGGGAATGTTAACATAAGTTGGTTTGCTTTGAGTAGTTTACTAAAAATAACATATTTTTCCCAGAGAAAAGTTCAGCTTCTGGATTAGTCAAAGGGATAAAAATGTGCYCGTAGTACCAAGAGCAATTACAAGCAAAGTTTAACAAGCAGTTGTTATCATGATGTATTTCTATAGTACAATGTTATGCAGGACAGGTCCTGGAACTACAGCTCAGACATAAGTGCATCCATKTGATTTTTCCACAAGATGAAGAGATTCTGAAAGCCCAGTGTCARGTTTTAGTAACAGCTCTGTTACTAAACAGCCATAAGACTGAAGGAATTAATTTAGCATCAATTATTTGTTACATTAAAGATGACTGCAAAAGCAGCATTTAGTTAGGTTTTACATGTGCTTTCAAGAGAAACCAGGCACCTCAGTTTGTCCTTTTCCTTTTCCACTGCTCCCCACAATTCATTTTTGGTATCACTACCTATAGTCTTGGAGTTTTTGTTAGTGTAAGCAGTGGTAAAGAATTTGTATGTCTCACATAAATTTTTCTGCTGTTTTCAGGTACGTAAGCATGCAGTGGTCTCAAAGGGACCATCTGYAAGAATAGGTTTTTGCTCATGATAAAGCCAGTGATGGCAATAAGAATCAATTYTTATTCAGAACTTCTTATCAACATACTCAGTGTTCTACAGGGAATGTCTTTGTAAGACTATAGGACGTGTACAATTTGCATTTTGTGGGATTTCACCATTTTCTTCAAARGATGTTCCATTGCTTAGCAGATTAAAATTGTCTTACTATTTAATCAAAACTTTCTTTGCTGAGATTTCGACTAATTATTTCTCACTTTGTCACTTTTGGCTAATGAGAACAATTCTGTTCTTCTACGCAGTGCTAGAAGGGAAGCTGTAACATTTCTCAGCTGTGGAAAACCCCCTACTATCTCTAATTGCAGACATAGACAAATTATCACAACAGTTAATGACTGAATTCTCCACAACTCAATTGCACTTCCTATTGAGGAATCTCTGAGTGCCTGGAAAATGTTCTCATGCTTAATGTAAATAACCTGACATGCCATGGGTGACTGTGAAGGATGAGCAGTGCCATAACTCTGATAGACCCTTCTCCTTTAACACAAAACCTTCCTACCAAGGTGTGCAGAGAATTTTAAAGAAACAAGAAGTRTATTTTATTTTTTATATATTTTATGTATTTTATATATTTTTTTATTTCTTTAAAATACAAATCTTTTTTTTTTTTCTTTTTTTTTTTATATATTTTTTTATTTCTTTAAAATACAAATCCAAGATAAAGCACTGAATATGTCTCACTGGAGATGTTGATATAGGATTGATTGTTGAAATATGTATATCTTTGGTACATTTATTTCCATGGCCTCAGATATGTTCATATTACAGTTCAACTGCAAAGAAAGATGAAAATGGGGGGTCTGAACAGACAGCCTGTGCTGCTATAAAAGGCCTGGGATTCTTTCTTTCCTGCATTTTTTTAGAACAGGTAGGATTGAAAGGTGTCCCTATATGAAGTGCTCCTGGGCTTTTTTAGAGACTTAGTGACCTTATCTTTCAGGCAGAATCAGGCCTTGAGGAGTATGATTTACAAATCCCCATTGACTGAGAATGAAGGAACTCTCTGTGACTAYAATCAAGTGTTATTTAACGGGTTTTCCTTGGTAGAAAGAGAATCTGAGCCTAGGATAACTTAATTCCTGTCACTTCCTCCAGTTTCATATCCCCCATTCTTTCAWGAAAAACAACATCAGCACAAAATTATGCCACCAAGAGATGTGCTGAAATCACACTATCACATTGGACAAAAAAAATGACACAAGGAAATGATAATTAAATCTACATTTCTGCTGTTTCACTTCTAAAATAGTCAATCTTCCCTTTTGTTAATTATAAGGAGATAGAGCTGGCAGCCACTGCTATTTCCTGCAATAACTATTTTGTCTGTTTCCTTTAGTTTCCTCAATTCAGTTTTCTAAATTTTACCCAGAATAATACCTTATAAAGCACATTAATGAAATGCCTCATTAGCTGCTTTGTTTTGTTACTTCTGCCTTGGTAATGCCACATAGAATTTGAAGTACAGGAACAGCAGTAGAGCAGCAGTTGTGAAAGACTTTGAAACATTCTGCAAGAAGGCACTCTAAGAACTGAGCTCTGAAACTGCTCTTCTTGTGACCATGACTGTTATGTTAGCAGCACTTGATCAGAAAATGACATCAGCTGTTTGTTTTTCCACTGAATTAAAGTATTTTTAGATTGGTTTAAAATATACACATGAAAACAACATGTCAATAGAACTCAGGAATACAGTTCTGGCTGACTAAACCTTAGAATTGTGGTTTAGAATAACCAAAATGACCTTATTTTCTAAAAAAAAATCCCACACTTTCTGGTTTACAAAAACTTGCAAAGCATGGGTAGTTTTATCCTTTTTTTTTATTCATATTTTCCATGCTCTGTGACAAACTTGACACTAAAAGCACTGTTAAGACATTMATTGCTTTAAGTATGTTTCTCTTAATGGAGATTTTGTTGAGCAAATAGATACAGAAATATAATATTTTCCCACTTTCTAAATCATTAAGATACACAGAATATATTCACTGTTAGATTTCATGTGKTTTTCTTCTTCATCTTGACAGGACTTTTATTGTGAGACAAAAAGCTTAGATTCTTGGTTATATTATCACATTGTCTTKTACAAAACAGCCTGACTTCAGACAACAGGACATAATATAACATAAATCTTTTGTCAACCTGTAATTATGTACTTGCAAAGATGTAAAGAACAGTACTCTTTCTTGGAATCTGACCAATTATTTCAACAAGCTTTATTGTTGTAGAGATGTGTAGGTTATTTTAAGAATAAAAACAATCTCTTACTTGGTCCTCAAAGGAGATTGCCTGGGCAACATCTCTGGGAAATCCATCAATCACTATCCCCTCTTCATCAGGGATCTGCATTAATCTCTGCTTTATCTCAGTTATGGTTGTTTCCTTTCACAGAGAAAATAACTCAGTTATTTCATATTGCAAAGGAAGTTTTCTTGATGGTGCACATTACTACAAGATGTATAAACCCCTGAAAGTAAAYATGAACCTAGGAAACACTGTACCTGAGGGGCCATTTCTCCAGTAGTAATTATTTTGGCAATTAGGCTCCATTTTCTATTGCTGCTTGTGCTGTGGATTTTCTTCCTCAACAATTCACCAACTGAWATGTAGTTAAATCCATAACGTTCTGCTATTTTCAGACTCTGTGTTCCTTTACCACTTCCTGGGCCACCTAGTGTGAATCATAAGCAAAACATTAAATTAACCTTTCATCAGAAGTACCCAATCATAATCTTTGCTATTGGCACCAGTTYTCCAAGCATTATTAGAGTAAATCTCACAGTTGCATGGMSTGTTACCAACYATGTGTCTCATCTACTGATCATAAACATAACAGTTTGTAAAAGGAAATTTTAAGAAAGAATACAAATCCACTTGCAAAATAAAAATMAGTACTGTTTGAGGTTGACCTCATTCTAAAGCCATTCCTGGAATGGAGTTTTCCTTGATCCACAGTAGGGAAGCAGACAAATGAACTATTCCCTTCTTAAACTCTGTGAATCCAGAGATAGAGCCAGGTAGTCTGAAGTGTATTCATGTCAGAAAGAATCAGACTTGGTTGAATAAACCAATTAAATCAATGAACTAGTAATGAAATAGAATCAATAAAATCTGCTCCTAAMTATGCTTGCAAGAGCTTCTGAGGTTTCCTGATTTTAAAATACAAAGGAAAAAAAACCTAAATAATCATCTGAGATGTTTCCATAGTGATTTGGTATCAGGACTTTTATTGAACCATGCAATACCAGCTTTTGGTATTGATGCTTGAAGCATCTGACAGAGAAGAAATTAGGTTCAGCTTGCTAGACAACTTGAAGAATAAAGAGCCCCTTCAATGTATCCAGCCCAGGCTGAATGGGATCAGAGTCACAGCAAACAGCTCCGTTACGTGGCAGGGAAAGCTGCAGGGAAGGAGCTGGAGAGCAGCAGCAGAATGCATGTAAAACAATCAGACTGTGGCTGAAATAAAAGGACAGGTTAGGATRTGATTAGCAGAGAATCTGGAATCCAATATGTAAAACCAAGGAATTGTTCTCATCAAAATAAATGTTAATGTATAGAAAAATGAATGATTCTGAAGAGTATAACAAAGCAAACCCAAACCAAATGTTTTGATAGTAATTTCCAATCCTAAGTAGCTGTAGTTTGGGGAATTCTTTGTGAGAACATTGAATTTTATTTCAACACATAAAAGAATTAAGATTTTTTTTWAATATACATTTTTCTCTGAATTTAAAAAACACAGCAATGCAATGAAAGTAAATCTGTATGCACTGAGCTTCTTGTTAGTAATCATGTAACTCTTYTTATATTATCTGTACTATTCCCATAAATAGTTTTAAAGCATTTTTATAATCAATACAGTTGTGGCTGYAGGATAAGCTTTACAGGATTTCCACACGTATACTCTGTGTGTAAGCAGGCTCCAACCTGCACCCAGTGTCACTGTCACAGGGCCTCCAGTGTCACCAGCAGTCACTCTGAGCTCCCTGTGCCCCAGTGCTGTGATGCTGATGCTGCACCTGCCCTTGGGAACTCACACCAGGAGCTATTTCAGGAGAGTGCACAGAGAAATGTGCCTATTGTTATCCCATACCCTGCCCACAGTTTAGTTATGCCCCTGGGGRAAAAAAAACCCCAAAAACTAGGTTTTATCGTTATCCAATAAGTTTAAACAATGTTTCTACAAGCAGTTACCTGGAACATCCAACTAGACAACACAGCTGCAGATGCTCATAGAACAGACATGTAAAAAAATGAAAGAAAAACTGTATCTTGTRCAGTAAGATCACAACTGAAAAACCTTTTTCTCTCATTCAGTTCACTTGGTGTTTCTGTCATAAAAAGACATAAGTTTCTCTCTTCTTTCAGCAGACTGCACTGGGTTCTATAGCTGTTCTTCTATTTCAGTAATTCCATGTGATCTAGATGGACTTAGTTCTTTCAGCTTGGACTCTTTCTCTCATAGCTTAGCTATCTATCCTCTTTGTTGGAATAAAAGAAGTTCCCCTTCTGTAGGTGCACAAGCATCTGATACAGCAGGAATCATCTTCTCCACTGAAGTGGCTATAAAGCACATCTGCTCCAGTGCCCCTGCTCCCTTTCATGCTCAGCCTTCCCCATGACAAATGCATTTCACCAAACCTTACAAGTTTGAAACAGACTGTGTTGCACCCAGCAACAACAAAAATGCAAAACATAGGTAATGTGCAGAAAAATTAGAAAAATTGGAAACAAGAAAAAYAGTGCTCATGTTCCAACAAGAATACAAAAGTTGCTAGAAAACCTGAACTGATACTTGATAAAATGTCAGTCTGTWARAGCATAAAATAGCTGAAAAAAGCCTGTTAGCAACAAGTAGACTTCACACTCCTGTTAGAGAGAGCTTTTCTTTGCCAGTAAAGAGACACCAAAAAACAAAACAAACCAAAGAAAGTGTAGCTCAGCACTTCTGAATTGCAATCAGAATATAGCTAATAAAGTATATGGTTTAATATTCAAAAACTTCCCACACATTTTGTTTTTATCAGTTCAAACACATCCCAAACACAKAATCCAAATCAATCCAAACACATAGTATCAAGATGGGATTATCTGTTTACAAATGAGGGGGAACATTCAGGTAACAAATAGGACAAAATTACTTCCCACAGYAGATCATAATTTATTGAACTGTGTATCCATTCCTGACTCCTTGGTAAATSACACTGACMAACTGTTCACAAGAAAGGAAAATAAAATCACTTTTGTTTTTTGTTCCTTTTACTTATTTTGAGATAGATTACTCAAGAAAAGTATGATTATTTTATATATTTCTAGAAGATATGGAGACTAGGGAACACTTGTTGCATCTAAAATTATGTTAGCTAACAGATTTCAAATAAAGATTTGTGTTCCCAAAAATTGTTATTAAAGCACTTATTTTAATCTAATTTTATTATTTCAATTTTGCATATATTGTTTTAAATCAGAATAAATTCATCTAATAATACAATTTTTGAAAGTACTTCTGACTTTAAAATCTAACTGTGGACTAGATTTAGCAAATCAATAGGCAGCTGCCTGCTGACAGCACTATATTTGATCTAGCCCTTACACTTTGATCTCAAAAAGAAAGTGTATTCTTTTAATATTAAGYAATATATTTAAGAAAGTGCAGCTTAAAATCATACTCAACTGAAGTGCTAATGGCACCAGATAATTAATATTTTAAAATCTCGAAATTCAAGCTATATTAACAATACMAATTTGTCTCTTGAAAGTATATTAGGAAGCACATTTTTAAACACAATCTCATTTACTAGTGTTACAATGCCATAGAAACTCAATTTCTCCAGTGATTCAGATGTGTGCCCTTCTGGCTGGTTCCACCTGATTKTTCTAAAATCCAGTCATATACTCACTGTGTAGCTTTAGAGCTTTATCTTTCACCACAGGTTTCTTCTGCAAACCCAGAAAAAGAACAAAGCCCCCACCTTTATCAGTGAGTTCTCTTTAGCCCTGGAGCTACCTGGTTCATTATAAGGATGATAGATTTCATAAAGCAAAGAAGCTGTAAAAACCTTTATGGAAGCATTAAAAAGATCTTRGGCTAATGCATTAATAAAGAAAAGTTCACCCAATATGTGAAGCACAAGACAGATCTTTAACTTCATTTCAGTCCCTGAGAGTGGCTGGGGCCAGCACCACCTGAGCAAGGCAGGATGATTAGTTATCACTAATTAGACAGAAATACATTACTTAACTGATTTTTTTTGGTTGGCATTTTGTGCAAACTGAAAATATGCAACATGGTCTTTGTGTGCAATATCTCTTGAGACAAACAGTATACTTTTTTTTTCTCTTTTATTCAGTTACTCTTCCCAACATGTGTTTTTATGTGCTTCCTCAATAGAAAGTTGAATCTGGGAGAAATTGTCTTGGTACTGTACAAAAATGGACAATAGCTGCTAAGCTACATACAGTATTGTGTTTCTACCAGATCACACTGTAATAGATTCAGAGAAACTCAGTGGGAATATAAACCTGAAATAGCCTTTGTGGAATGTTTACAATGCTCCCTATATAAATGGGAGAAAAGAAAAGCTCTATAAAATCCGTGGCCTGTTCACTGCATGCTGCTGTTCAAGGATTTCACTTCAAATAGACCCACACTCAGTTCCAGAGGTGAAAGCCAATCTCTCTTTATCTCACTTAAATCAAACCTTCATTCATCACTCTGCTGCAATTGAGCTACACAGATTTCGATGCATTAAGAGCCTTCTGTGGTCACTGAAAAGGAGMCAGTTATTCTCCTTTATGAAAAGGAAGGGTAGCTAATTAATTAAGATGGAAGAAAGGTATGTGTTATTTCTGCAATTGCAGTCTTCACATTTCAGCAATACATAGAGAGATTTGCATATTGAAATGTGTAATCCTGAAACAAAAGATTAAGAAGCAATTGCTTTGGCATATCACAGATACTTAAAAAAATGCCTGGTCTTCTGTTTTCAATCTATTCCARTATCTCGTYTCTGAGAGCTGCTGGGTGCAGAGCCTAGAGGACATGCTGTTCCTAGAAATTCCACTCTGTAGTACAGAGAAGACATTTCTGTTCCTTTTCATTGTACTGCATATATTCTGTGTTATGGAAGCAGTATCTCTCTTTAATATCAATAAAGCTTTTTTATAAAAATGTAATTCTCCATCACCTGGCACCTGTGCTGTAACTCTTTAAGCCATCCAGAKAATCAGATGATTAGGCCTGGTGGTAAAATTTCTAAAGACAACTATCTAGATGATAAGGAAAGTGATGCAAAGAACTTAAATTCAAGAACAGAAAAAACACATTGATTTACACTTAACCTGCAGCTATTTTTAATAACCTATGCTTGTCTGAGGCTGRAAAGTATGAGCTGCTTAGAAAGAACACTAAAAAGCTCAAAAGAGAGAACTTTGGGAAAGCACAATTAACTAATGTGAACTGAGTGCTCACTCTCTGTGAAGTTGGAACAGGATTTGTTCACCAAATGGACCTGGGGATTAACTTACCAATGCAATGAACAGTGATCCTGTATTCTCACTCCAGCTGGACATACCAACCATTTGACAAGGGTCTAAGCATACAGGACAACAGCTCCCTATCACCTTTTGGAGCTGGCTTACACAATATTTTAAAATACTCCTTTTTGTGATCAGCTTTGAGTATATCTGAGTGTTTTAGTTCATCCTGAGCATTCTTTGGAAGAGCATTTTGATTCACGTGGTGYTGCTGCCTTGGAATGCATGAACCAGGTTTAGATAGGATGAAATCAAACTGACAGATGTGCTCATAAGCAAATCATGAGCTCTCCAGCTGCTAAGAGGCATCCAGTCTACAGAACAYGAGTGCAGGTGCTCGCTGCGACCCCTAAAATCCTTACAGTTGGGATGCCATCCCCAGCATTAACAATTTCACACTCTTAATTGGCCTGCACCACTTGCTATGGCAGATGGAAAAATTGTGCTTAAATTCATATAAGCATTCAGTGTATTTGCAGTACAAATCAAAAGGTAAAGCAGCAGAGATAAAATCTTGCCAAAATGACTGCCTTCATACCTATGACAAGGATGATTTTTGGCCGRGGTCTGGCAGGGTCAAACACGTCGTACTCCTCAATGAGCTCAGCAGTCTCTGACAGGTCYGTGTCACTCTCGATGGAGAACTGCTGGATGGGAGGCAGGCGCTCGTAGCGCCGGTACGGGAAGTTGGAGTTTTCAGGCATCACTGTAAGACAGKGAGATAAACTGGGGATTGTGGAAATAGAAAACTCAAAATCTGTTCTGTACACAGATTTAAATAAGCATCGTATATAAATATCTCATCATTTTACATTGTGTTTGCTGTTGCTATATTAAATATTCTTGGCCTCTATTTAACAGATTTTTTAAATCACAACACCCAGTTGTCAGTTTTTGCTACAAGCACATCAGGTTTTCTGTGTACATCTGCCCACAGCACCCAGAGTTCAGCARTGGCCTCTGAGAAGAAAAGCTTTATATTGTGCAGATAACCTCTACTATTAAGYAGGACTCTTTTAGTGATGCATGTTGTACACAGAGATAGAGACAGTATTCTTGCTGATTATTTTAATGAAATGTTGGATGGCAAGGAAAAATAACTATGGCAACTGAAAGATGAGCTAATTACTCTTTGTTAACATTACAAATAAAATAATTACAGGTATTGGTATGACATCTGCTTAGATTTTGTGAGATGCATTTTTTCTAAGAGTTTGTAATTTACATTTTATTTAGTAAACTAGCATACAGCTCCGATGTGAACTAGAAAAACCTTGTAGTGTAACTGCACTGCAGTTGGTGTGTATKCCATCCATAAGGGCCAACTGAAAACACAAGCCAAGTTCACTGTGTCACATCTGCCCCTATCTTTGCAAATGCTTTAAGTAGGGTACAAGAGATCTCACCACTGATGCGTTAAACATCTACACAGCAAACATCCATCATTTGGCTGGAAAGYGATCACAATTTCCTCTCCTGCCTAGCTTCCATTACAGCAGGAGAAAAACAAATGCCAAAAAGCAARGAAACAGAATTCTTGACTCCTTTGCCTACAGAGAATCAGAATGAGGCATAATCTGCTGTAAAAGTATGTATAAAATAATTCACTAGTGGATGTACAATCACACACAGCTGAAGAAATAGAATTATTTTAAAATGTAATACATTACCATTCCTGAAAAAAGACCTCCGGGACTGTCCTCCATTGAGTGGAGGCAGGGTCTTCTTTTCTGGGCTGACAAAAGTGTCCCATTTCACTTTTTCTGGCCCTCCAAGCTCTTTTACTTTCTGCAAACAGCTTTCCAAATATTCAATTGGGTCATCGGGTTTGTAACACATTAATCCATTCAACAGACTCTGAAATGTAAGATCAGAAATACAGACTATAATGAGAGATGCCAAGGAAAAACAGGCGCCTTTASTTTGTCTTTTACTTTGCACAGAGAAACACCACATTCCTTGATATTCAGATYCTCTATTGTGAGCCAATGCGTAAAAGTGAGGCCTGCAAAAAATCAAATTATCTTGGTTTGCCAGTGTCATAAAAATGACTTGGAAAGGAAGCTCATGGCTATGTCTTTATAGTTGTCAGTTTGTACTGAAATAAAACCCGAAAATAGCAAAAAAAACCCTCTACATTTTTTAGAAATGTCACTGGCAAGTATACACAGAACGATGTGAAAGCTAGAGAGCCCCAAAATTCACGTATTCTTTGTAGTTTTGACACCACTAAAATGTGTCTTTTCCTTAAAGACCACTGCACCCACTGTATCTCATTCATATTCTTGCCAGCACTTGCACAAGCAATGAAAAGAGAATTTTTTAAAACCACAAGAAATACTAAAATATCATCTTGATCAGTATTGGGAAAAAAAAAAAACCCTACAACCCCAAAATTCATAGGTGCTTCCTGATTTAATTGATCACAGATTCCAAGCTATTAGAAGCCCCTTCTCTACAGTATTAATTCTTCACTCATCGTACTCATGAGCATTGTGGGGGGTGTGAAAGAAAGACTGCCAGGCCCTCTTCTGACACATTTCCTTGACAAAGTGATACATAAGTCATCATCTCACCTCTCCACGAGACTGCTGCATCCAACAATACATGTCTTTCAGGATSATTTCTGTTCTTTTTGCTTTTCCTAATTTTTGTGTGAATAAACTTGAGGGTCRTGGTGGTATTAATAGTAAACATAAATAGCTCCAATTCAGGATTCGATCAGTTGTTATCCACAGTTTATACAGAAATTGGTATTTACACACACTTGAGCTTATAAAATAGGATATAATTTCTGTGCATCTGTGCCCTTGCTATAGTACTTAACTGATCACAGCAACTAACAGTGTATTTTTGCAGAAGATATGCACCAWTTTTTTAAAATCACTTGCTCAAGCTTTGAGCCTCAAGAGAAAACCAGTTTTGTCTGCATCTCTTGTTAAACCATTCACATTCTAACTGTGTATTTAAAGCATTAGCATGCTCCGYGTCCTGCAATTTTCAAATCTATAGAAAAACATCTAGCTTCAGCACAGACAAGGGAAAATACATATAGGTTTGTGTGTGTGTTATATACAGATGACAGGATGTCAGATCCGAGGGGGGGGAAAATCCACATTGCACAGAGAGAGATAAGTAATTATCAGCCATTAGCAGCAGGTAACTTGTAGGAAGCTAAACAAAACCTCACTAAACACTTGCGGCTTTCTCCTTCCCCCCGCCCGATGTCAGACGCCCGGAGCCCGCATTCCTGGGCGCTCCTTTGCCCTGCGGACACCCAAGTTCTCTCCGCGGCCGCGGCGGGCGGAGGGGCGCGGCCGCGGGGGCTCCGCAGGTGGCGCGGGCAGCGCTGCC
>CADDXX010000485.1:392872-436770 GCA_902810485.1 Alauda arvensis
AGCTGCGGGATCTCCCTGCGAGCCAGATACTCCTTGGCCTCGCCGGCGCTCATTCCGCCAGGCGGGGCCGGGGGCGCCGGCGGGGCGGGTGGGCAGCCCGAGCCCCGCGCTCGGCGCGGCGGTGCAATGCGGGAGCCTCGGCGAGGCTTCCGCGGGCGGAGGGAGGCAGGAGGGAGGCAGGAGGGAAGGCAGCCGCCCGCCTCCCCGTGCCCGCTGCACGGAGGGAGCGAGAGAGAGCACGTTTTCCCCCGGCGGGGAGCGAGAGCGTGCGCAGGCTGCCGGGGAAAGTTTCGGGGGGTGCCTGCGGTGAGGCGCCGGGCGGAGGCGGCGAGGGGCTGTGCCTGGCGCCGAGCCGCGGGCAGGCTGCCCCGGCAGCGAGCGGAGCGGCTCCTCGGCTGCGCGGGCAGCGGCGGCGAGCGCTGGCACCGGGGTAGCGCCGAGGTGCTGCAAGCCTCCCGGTGTATCGCGGGCTCTGCCCTTGGCACGGTGCTTGGGCGTCTCGAGGAGCGAGACGTTTCATACACTTCGGGCTGGCAAAAAGCCACGGACYACGATCAGTCATGAGCATCTGTGATCGGCGAGTCACAGGAAGAGATCTGAAATGATCTCTGGTCTCGCCTTCTGCTCAAGGCAAGGGCAGCTCTTGAGGTCAGACCAGGCTGCCAAGGGCTTTATTCAGTCTCATCTTGCAAAACCCTCCAAGGGTGGCCACTGCAGAGMCACTCTGGGCAACCCATGCTTGTCTGGCCTTGACATGAAGAAGGGTTTTCTCCTATTCAGTTACCCCTTCCCATGCCTCAATTTTTTCCTTGCCCACCATTGTGAAGACCCTGGCTCCATTTTCATGGTGGTCTCCTGTCAAGCCTTGGAGAGTTGCTATTATGTACCTTCTAAGCCTGCCACAAGGCTGAACAWGCCCAGCTCCCTCTGCTCATCTTCAAGAACAAGTGCTCTCCWTCCCTTACTGTCTTTGTGGCTGTCCACTCAACTCATAATCACAGAATATATCGTCCAACTTGTAAATGAATGGCCTGTACAGGGATCAAACTCACTCAGTTTGTTAACATCTCACTTTTACTGGGGTGCATTGTTGTRGATGTACCCTGGGAGGTGTTAAGTAGGGGGTAGCTTCTGTGATAGTCTGTGGCACACTGAAAGTCAGAGTAGAGTATTTAGGTTGCTGAAGTGTCCTATATCAAGTCTGATTTTCCAATTAGTTTTTAACTTTATTATCTTTTCTAACAATATCCTTGTAGTTGCACTGAGGTACACCCTAACACAAATAGGTTACATAACTGCAAGCTTATGAACAACACTGAACAACTGCTTTCTACAGTTTTCAGACATAGATAGGAAAATTGATAGGTCTTAGATGTCTTTTAAGAAGATTCTCCCCCTTGTATATGATTTATGTATTTGACAAGCTTCTCCCTCTCAGCTGCAGCCATATTCCTTGTTTTGCTGTTTTCTGTAGTTGAACTGCCCTTGTTTTCCTCTGCCCAGCCTCCRGCTTTTTATGTAGATGCTTTCCTTTGTCCCAGAGAAGTTTCCAGTCCTTGTTCACTCCATGAACTGTTAAATACTGCCCAGAAGGCAGTATATGATCTTCTAATGACACATTGCACTGGTTAGTTTTCCAAGTCACCCAAGTATTACCAGCAGCTACCACATAAAGGGCAGCAACCAACATCTCTTCACAGCAATGGACTGATGGATGGCCCAAAAAGTCATAGAATGGTTTGGATTAGAAGGGGCCTTAAAAATCACCTAGTTCTGTCCCCCTGCCATGCACAAGAATGCCACTCAGGACCTCATCCGACCTGGCCTTGGATACTTCCAGGGTTGGGGCACACACAACTCTCTGGGCAAACCTGTTTCATTGCAAAGCTCCTGGAAAACCACAGCTGGAGTGTCTGTGCAGTTTGGTTTAAGAGATTTTCCAGCTCCAGTTTCTGTGAATCCAGTGGTGTCTACTTCAAGAAGCTGCAGTCACTGAATTGACACTTCCCATATTTCAAGGAAGATTTTGGTCTTCACTGAAGAGTTTCATCAGCATTCTGCAGTTTTTCTCATCCTCCCATAAAATCTGGATGTGGCTTTAACCCTGCTTTCTTCTGCTAAAATTGTAATCCATCCAAATGTAAATTCATTGAAAAGCACAGTGCCTTAATTTTGATTGAGTAAAATGAGTAGGCTCCAATGTACTAATAAAAAGACATGAGRCATAATTGCTTTAAAAAGACCTTAAATGAAGGTTGACAAAAGGGAGATGGAATCAAATTAAATAGATATTTTTTTTAAAGTAAGGTCTTTGCTAAAGAGGGCTAATAGAAGATGTCATTCTATTCAGGAAAACAGAGCTGTAGTTTTAACATTTTGGGGGTGTAATTTTTTTATTTGTTTCTTGATACAAAAAGAATTCATTTGTACTAACATTGTCTTGGATAAATTCCATTTATAGGCTTTTGGAATATATATTTTTATGTACTCAACATTTATGGGTAAATTAGTATCTCATCCAATGCCCTGGTTTGGCAAGAGAAAAACATTTCCTTTCACATGGCATCTTCCACAGGAATGTGAAATGTGTTCGTGTTAAATCTTGTTCTACTTGTTGGTTTTTTCACTGTAGGCTTCCAGGCATTTTGCTCAATTAGATAATGCTAACAGAAAATAAAATAACAGAAATAACTGTCCTGCTATAAAATCATGCATTATTATTATTATTATGCATATCTTCATTATTGTTCAAAATGTTGTTTTGTTGCACAAAATCAAATTCTGTGTTGCAGAAATTACCACCTCAGAACAAATACAGCCATTTAGGAAATCTGTCAGACTGAATGTGTGAAATTATCTGGAAAGGACATTTTTGGATCTAATAATACAATACCTTCTTCTAGAAGCAGTTTTTTATGCATTTGCTGTCAGAAGAATCCCCTCAGTGAAGCAGGGTCGYAGGTGGAAGCTCCTCAAAGGCTCTGAAGAACATTGGCAATGAAGGATTAAGCAGAGATGAGCCAAAGGGGCACAAAGAGCTGGGTTATTTGTTGTGCAGGTAACACAAAGGGAGCTGTTCAAAGGTGAGCTCTTGGTTGTGTGTCTGATCAAGAGTGCAGGTGGGAGTGAAGTGGTCTTACTGCCTTAGAAAATAAGGATGTAAAAATGCTCAAAGGAATGGGAAGTCATTTGAGCTCCAGGGCACTGCCCATTCCTAAAGGTGCAGGCAGCTCTTCAGGGGACTGGGTGAAGCAGAAGGATCACTTTGTTATTTCCTACCTTTTTCTGGAAGGCAAGAAGAATAGAAATAACAAAATCTTGGTATCAAAATTATAACATTTCTGAAAATTCATCTAGAAAACTTCTCATGCATCCTATACCGTKGGGCAGATTCCATTCTCATTCTTCTTGTTTCCTCCAGGAGCTACATGAAGCTCACTAAGATGAATCAGTATTTTCAGGGATCAGCTGGGGTATGGTGTTCTGGGCCTTCTATTCTTCTTGGTTAAACCAATTACACAACACCCATAGCCTTCAGTCAAACCTTAATTAGGTTCTGTGTTTTCAAAAATCACTTCAGAATACCCCAGTATTTTATAAACATTTATTTTTTTTTTTGCCCAGTGCCTGTTCAAGCACTAGTGGCTGGATTTGTCACACAAGCTGCTGCTCTGCTAGACATCTTTATTAAATCAGAACCAATGTCCTCGGATTGATGTGCTTATACAAGCTGATATGGACAGTTTGAATTTGTAGATAATCTTTAAGTACACCAATTATGTGCAGCCTTTTTAATAGCATGTGCTGAATTATGTGCTTCTGATCCAGAAATGGTATGCATTTTCATGTAAATTTGGAACTTCCTGCAGCCCCATATAGCWCTTAGTGTGGTATAAATTAATCCAGTATTGCTAAAATGATCTTTTCACTTTTATGAGAAATCCCTTTCTGAACTCTTTTACTACAGCATTAACTGTTTTTTAAAAACAGTTTTTTAAAACTGTTAACCGTGGGTGTTTTTAAACTTGATGTTTCCCCCACCTTTCTTTTCCGCTCTGATAAACCTTTTTTCTTTTCCACTGGTATCTGAGCAAGTTACTTAAGTGAATTAAATCACTAATTGAAAAGTAGTGAAAAATCAAMCAAGAAAAATCTGATTTCTGGATCTAGGTTTCAGTAAGTCCTAGAATTAACATTTAATGTAAATTTTGAGGACACCAAGATGAACAGAGCATGGGAGGGAAAAAAGAAGATTGTGCCACTTAAAAGTTTGAGGATGCATATTTCAATCTGCTGATGATCATGTCCCTCTTTGTTATGATAAACTAAATAGCTGTACTTTTAATTTTCCAATTACAGTATAATGATTCTTGTGACCCTTCCCTGAGCTCACCAATTTATCTGCATGCATCTTGAGTGGCATGCAGAGGCATCAAACAGGACACATTGTTCTGCTCTTCCAGGCTGCCTGTGACACCCTCCCTCAGTGCCCTCATTCTGTTGTTTTGGCACTGAGGGACTGCATTTGTGCCCTGCTGTGGGGTTGCAACACCCTGAGCTGGGACCTGGCAGATTCCCAGCAGCTCTGCTTTCCACTGTTCTCTCTCACAGTTCCTCTGCTGGAGCATCAGCACCTGCACTTTGTTCTTTGATGTGTGACTTCCTATATTTGCTTGCATCCAGTTTACCAAGAAATCTGTGCTCAGTACCAGTGAGCTGTCCCTCTGGGAGCTCCCACAGCCCAGTGTGTGTTACCTGCCACTGGTACAGTGATTTTCTTTGGTTTTGGTAATCAATGCAAATATTAT
Source organism: Alauda arvensis (assembly GCA_902810485.1). NCBI lineage: Eukaryota > Metazoa > Chordata > Aves > Passeriformes > Alaudidae > Alauda > Alauda arvensis. The sequence continues at coordinate 397,681 of CADDXX010000485.1, forward strand.
ACAGACATGGCCAAAACAGCTCCCGTGGGACCAAAACAATAACTCAGTATTTCCCACTTATACTTCACTTTTGAGGCCAGTCAATTAGTCATTAACTATATACATAGATTAATTTTGATCACTCAGGTTTCTTAAAGAAAATAYCTTGCAGTAGTAAATAAATGGCATCAGATCAGCACTTTTTTTCTTCATCAGCAAAGAGGAACCTTCCTGACCAAGTATTTGTGCATAGACCTGAGATGAACTTTTCCTTCAGAAACTGGCATGGACAGGCATTAATTAAATTTCATAGAAGCTATATCCCAGTATGTTCTTAGCAGTTATGTGTTTTCACTAAGTTCCATGTTAGCTGGCCAGGGCTATAATTCTCTATGCCACCAACCCTAGAAAGTACTGGTCTAGCATATTCCCAGGATGTAAATAGCTCAAGAGTTCTTAGAGTCCCTTTCCAGYTTTTCCCTTTCCTGTCCTTTCCATCTGTTTTAAAACTCCAGTACAACTTATTCAAATATGCAGATTTACTCTGTTATTTTTAGTGACTACTATTTATAAAACTTACTTGACTACAGCTCTAATGGAGAACTTTCATTATCGTGCTATGGTATGATTACATCATCTGATCATTTATGTAAAGAACAGAAATATTTAGTGAAGTCTTTCAAYTGCTTTTGATAAATCTGTGTAAGCATATTGCACAAATGTTGTAAAGAATCATTTTCTGTCTTTCTTCAGAAAAAACAGCTCTTTTAAATGCTGTTGCACCCCTCTGACCATTGGGTTTTATGTCATTTCGTTTCCCTTCTCATTTTCTTTAACAATTATTAAATCTCTCACAAATATTTCTTGCAGCTTCTAGTATTTGCAATAGATGTTTTTCTTATTCTTGTGTATCATYGTTTTCAAGGCAAATTGCTGCCTCTTCTTCTGTCTTGTTAACATTTCTTAAATAATTCCCAATTATAATGAATGTTTTTGTATTTTTGTCCTTGATTTTGCTTATAATAATTATGTAGTATGAGGATATTGTACAGCATTATGTAACTTACTAAATTCAAGGTTATTACCTCAGAAAGCCCTTAAAGCTCAGAGAGATGAAAAGCAGGAGGTCCTGTAGAGGTTTTCCTTTTCCCTAAGACAAGGTTTACCTAAGGGGTTCAGTATTGGGAAGAACACAGATTGACCACTTACACAGACCTTCTGTCTGATCCATTAGAGATTCTTGATGCTTTCTGCTTTTATTTTATGTCAGGTAAACTGAATCTCCCCATCTCCCCACAGTGTTACAGAAATTGCTCTTTGGGAGGATTATTTTATATTCCTCAATTGCCATTTTTCAGTAAATGATTAATAAATATTCGAAATCAGTGGATAATGAATTTTCAAAAATGTATAAATGTGGTGTGTTTTTTTTCCAATAAAGACCTAAGGATCCGACCACAGATTTTGAGGTTCTAATCTATGTATTGTCCCCTGTTAATAATTTCTGTTCATCTAGTTTATTCTTTATGAGCTAAGGGAATTTGTGTAGCTGTAGGAAAAAAAMCCCACCAAAACAAAACACAAAAACCACAGCAAAATTCAGTCAATAAAACAGGCTTGAACTGAATAATGACTTGTGGGTGGTGGTGGTGGGAATAGAAAAGAATTCAAGCACAGCTATAGACCTCATCTTGGGAATACTGTGGAGCTCAAGATTGTTAGAAAGTACAAGTTCCTGCTACTTGGTATACATTATTTCTGTAACTTGTTATTCAGTCATACAGTGAAAATCTTCCCTACTTGAAAATCATCTTTCACAAAATACAGCTCTTGAAAAGATAAACATCTTGACTWTTTTTTTTAACAGAAAGCTAAATGAATTGCAAGTAATACCAACTTCCTGTATGAAGGGCTTAGAAAAGTCACATAATGATTTCAGGGATTGCTCACACTGAGGAAACTTCAATATTTTTGATGCATACATCTTTACAGTGGCTCAAAACATTGTGGTGTCAAGTCAAAGGGAAAAAAGTATAATYTTGTTTGATATAATTTGTTCTTACCTAGGGCCAAGAAGGATTCCTGGATGGGTTATTTCCTTGTATGAAAGGCATTTATAAATGCAGATTTTTTTTCACTACTCAAACATGAAGATCATTAATTTTGGCCAGGAACATGTTTGGTGCATGTATGCCAAAGAATAAAATAAATCTTAAGGAAAAAAAAAAAAAAAGTCTTGTTTTATGACACGGCAATTTTTTATAATTTTGATTCATAATGGAATAATGTTGGCATGATCTGTTTCCAAAAGTGCCCATGGTGATAACTGTAGCATTCTGGTAAGAAAGTAGAGTTTCCTATTTTCATATTCAGTGTGTATCCAGTGTTCAGCACAGAGTAGCAGCTGTCAAAATGTTGGTCAGCCACTGGTGTTTACTTCTCCTTGTTAGTTTTTCTAGAGCTAAAGCTCTCTTTGTATTTTATATTTRGTAATAAAGTGGGGAATGACTGTCCAAACCCTCTTTTCTAGACCCAGAAAGGCTGTTACTTTGGTAGGTATTGGCTCACAACTCTGAATTCTACTGTAAGGCACACATTAGGGGTGGGGGGGAGGATTTTAATTTTGCCTAAGTAATTTTTAATGATCTAATGTTCTTGAACTCAGCCCTTTAACTTCTTGTTCTTACATTGCAATGAATAGAATGCAGTATCTAGAGGTTATATATGCACATTATGTAACACTTAGATACAAATCAGAACATAGAATGTAGGCAAGATAAAGAAATTGCACCTGAAGATACAATAGGGCAAGCTGAGAGACGTGAGAGAAACTGGTGAATGTTTTAACCATAGAAATGTTTTAATGTTAATTTGAAATTCATCCTGTCTTTCTGCTGATGTATAAGAACATTACCTGAATTTAGTCACCAACTTCAGTGAATGCTTTTTTGACAGTGTAACAAATGAGAATTGGATCAAACACCTGTTTTCCATAGAAGCTGACACCCTGCCAGATGGCTTATTAGCAAAGATAACTGTTGATGGAACTATCACATGAGGGCTGAACTTGGGCTCAGGTTCAACATGGCATGGGTTGAAAACTTTTGGCTAAATGGAAGAAAAGGTTTTAGCTCAGTATTTGATAGAACCTAACACCATGTAGTTTATAACATTGGAAATCTCTAATAATCTTCAGCACTTGTTGGATCACCAAGACCTTTCTTTTTCTTGTCATGCTACCCAATAAAATGAAAGAGTTGTTGAACTGCAGGGCTGCACAGGACCCTTGGCTCTACCTTACTAATACCTTGAGAGGGATTAGGCAGTTGTGCTCTGGAAAGCAAATCCACCTTGGATGGATGTTGGAGTCATGACACAAGGCAGGGTTCAGGAGAAGTTAATTAAAGATTGCTGTTTCAAGGAGAACTTAAAAATTTCTGTTCCTGTGTGAACTCCTTATSAACAGAGGCAGGTTACTATAAAATGACACAGCTGTACAAGTGAGAAACTCAGTAGCTGTGGTTTTCTAATTTATTAAAAAATGTTCGGGAATTAAAAAAAAATCCTATTTTAGCTCTTGTGTATTTGACAAAGTGGCCATTGGCTTCCAGCTGAGTTGGTATTATTTGGACAAGACTTAAATATTCAAAGAACACTTAAATTACTCCTTTCTTTACAATATACAGCTAAATTACCTCTAAATCAGTTTTGGAAATAGTTTTTTGAATTACCCTGTAGTGTAGCTGACATTTTTCTATATACATTGATTGAAAGTTATTGATTACTGGCTTTCTTCTGAAACCTTACTCTGTCAGCCTCTGGGCTAGGGAAAAGGGAAACATGACCTGCAGAGGTAGAATGTACAGCTTCCCAGGCTGACTTCTCTTATGGAAATATAAGCAACTTCTGGAGAAAATATCCTGGTTTTACCATTCAATATTACCAATACACACACAGACATATTTCCTTTCCAAAACAAATTTTTGGTTTATGAGATATGAAGATCTCCTATGAGAGAGAAAATATATTTTGTCTTTAGAATTCACAGGTGATAAATAGCATAATGGATGAAGATTAATTTATTTCACAAGAAATATGTGAAAAGAAATATGGCAATTTTAGACCATCATAACTAGGCACAGAATTACTGAAGGAAGTGGAAAAGATAATTCAGACTCTTCCGGGTCCTAGATGAGGATATAAAGAAGGCAAAATATGTTCAGTCTGCTGTGTGGCAAAAAACAACCCATGGAAAAGAATCTGTATTAAAAATGCTTCTTACAACATGGTAATATATAGCAATTAAAAAATGAAACTGTTTTCCTAATCTTGTCGAAATATGCAGGCAAACAGAATCAGATGAAAGCAAAAATGAATACAAATCAGCAACACCCCAAATTTTCAAATAGTGTTTGAAGTATCCAGGTTCCAGACAACATGAAATTAAGCCTGACTGCCTTGAGAACTTTCTCTAAGAGGTGCTGTACAGCTAAAAAGCATTAATTATTTTTACATTTAACAATGTCATATGATTACCATCTTTATTCTAAAGCTAAGTAGCAAGGAACCCTTGACCTCGTATAATAATTTTGATGTCATTATTCTGAAAAGAATAGTCTTAATTTGTTCTGTTTGTGAAGCTTAGATCTGGAATCCTTACATTTCTGTACCTGGTAAAGAGATGTATTATTATTTTTTGAAATAYATATTTAATATGCACATGCAGCTAAAATACAAGGGGTTTTTTTAGCATTTACATAATATTATAATGAGAGAMATTTTGTTTAAGGAAATCCCTGATAACTAAGAGAGTTCAAGTGCAAGAAGATGATTTTTGCTGAGATAACACTTTTGCAGATGCATCCATTAAGGCACTGATTAAATGAAACTGATTGAATGGTGTCTTTTCTCCATGTAAAAATCAATCACCTTGAATAAACATGTAAATTCAAATGCCCTTAAAATGTAAAAGGTCATTAACTGCAGTAAATGTAGCTTTTACATTTTCCTGCAATATAGATATTTAGCAGTAAAAACAACTAGCTCAGGTCACAGGATAGATACACAGAAATGACAGGCACATATTAATGTATTGGTAATTCCAATTATCACTAGGTCTTTTTCATTTAGAAAATCTCATCAGCACTCCTTAGCACAAAGATAAAAGAAAGGTAAAAATGGGTGGTTTGAATTCTTTATTCATGACTTGCAAAACAATATAGTAAAACTTTCATAGATTTCATAACAATGCATTCTTGTGTGGGCAGTTCTCCTCAGTTTGCACAATATCCTCATTAACTTAGGCCACACCATTTGGCTTTTAAGAAAGAAGTATTTGGTGGGTTGACAAGTYACTGATTTATTTTCTTGCTGAATGTGTTGGTTTTTTCCAGACTTTCTGCTTAGTAATAGTTAATTTAATTTTTAAAGTAAAATTCCACCTTGCACTGAGTGCCAGCACTGTCATGGTGAAAAGGCCTTTTACTGACCTGCGCAGAAAGAAAGTTCAAAAAGACTTCATTTTTATAAATCATAGCAAAATCTGGCTGCCAAGCACTATGATTTCAATTTATGAAGTCATTCTGGCATTTGTGCTTGAGAAGAGTTTCTGGTAAATGAGCTCACAGATACTTTTAATTTCCAAGAGCATGGAGTTAGAACTTGGTTTGTTGAAGGATACTCCATGCTTAGTTCAGCATGAGCACTTTCCACCTGATCCACAGCAGCTTTTACACAATCCTGGTAAATGAAGCTAAAGRGAGAACAAAATGATCTCTCTGCTTTACACAGTTTGAGCAGACTGGGAAATTATTAAGCTTTTCTGATCCTGTGTTGAGCAGCTGCTCTAAAAAGTACAAGTAAAGTTTTGTCTAAAAATCTATTGGGCTGTTTCAATCTACTCTTTCCCAAAACTCTTGGATAAACATCAACAATAACTACCATGTATATTTACATTTAAAAATATTAGGTTATTCCTTTCATGAGAGTATTTCTTAAATTCCTTAACAGCCTATTTTTGGATTTGTCTTAAATTTTGCTCTCAAGTCACTCTTCCACTACTCAGGTTTAATGACATTTCACACATTGATCTGCATAACCTTTCCTGGCAATATACTGGATCCAGTTTTAGTCACTGTACAAATATTTAACATTAATCAGTGTTATTGTACTTGGAGTAGGAGTAACCTTTTATAAAGTTGACTCAGGGCTAACTGAAGATCTTATTTCTAATAAGATTTTCATGATATTAACTTTTTCCAGGTAAAGGTGATGTGCATTCAGCCTTTTTTTCCCCAAATGTTTTGTTTGTTTTCTCATATAGCTGATGAGTAGCCCTCAATGGAATACAAAACCCCTTGCTTGCAAATGAAGACAATGACTTGAAAGAAAAAGGTTATATTTAGATTGCAGGCYGAAGAGTAGTTTGAGTACATAGTAGCTTTAAGTATTGGTTTGGGAGCTAAAATGAGTCTATCAGCAACACTGCCCTTTATTTGAGTTAATTTAACCAGCAGAGCTGAGTCCACCTCAGCTCATTGCCTACAGGGCGGAGTTCCCTGAGACACTCAGGTATTCAGGACACAGGAGAGATTCATCATAGAGATGTCAAAACTGGCAGTGGAGTAAAAGTGATGACTTCTTAACGATTCTAAAACATATGCTGCTTGAAGTCAAGGTAAAGCTAGCTCTAAACTTAGGTTTATTTAGGGCAATTTAATTAAGATTCTTATCTTGTTCCTAATTAGAAGCCCATTAATTTTCTAATTGAGAATGAACCCTTTTGAAATACTAATGAAAAAATACAATGGGGATATGTTAAATAATGTTTTAAATAGATAATACATTGGGGGGATTTACTGCTGTCTTTTTCACAATTTTGCTCTTTTAATAATGCTTTGAGAAAATATTTTCAGCTTTTTCTATTGAGAAAAATATTGATGCACAAAGACTAAATGTGATGCACCTAATAATAAGCTGCCACTGTTTGTCCATGTTTTGTTTTCTCATGTTTTACCTTATTTTTAACCAACAGAATAAACTGTTGGCATGGTTGGTAACTTCATGTCTCCTGAAGATGAAATACAGGTTTATTACACAATTCAACAGTATGGAAATTCAATGCCTGGCAATATTTACATCATTAATGACAGAASAGAACTGATGACAAGGTAGATTGTTAATTCATTAAGAACAAATGTCAACTGAATTTCATTGTAGGCTTCAAGGTTTTTGCCTGTGTTCTATTCTGACCTCAAAAGGCTTGTAAAACATAGTGTCTACAATCCCACTTTGTAAATAACAGTAACAAATACTGTCTGCTTKGATTCCAATGTAGAGCTAAGCCTCTTGATGCTATGGATGAACAGTGTATGACCTACTGTGTTTAGCCAGAGAGAATCTATTGACAAACACCCTTGAGTATAACTGTTTTTTTCAGCTCAGTAAAATTAGAAACAAGGCTTCTTTCAAATAATTTTGCTTTGGAAGTTCTGTATCTATGACTCTCACCATATTAATTTTGCCTATTTTTATCAGTACTAATTTGCTATTGTAAATCTTTTCAAAGGACATTCTGTAGCCAAGCCAGTGTTCCATTAACAGAAGGGGGAAAAAACTCAAATGAGTGACATCAATCAATAATTTAATTACTGTTGCCATCAGCTGAGATACCAAACTACAGTAGACTTATTTTGGCATTTTTAAAATCTATTTTATTGACAGTCAAAATGAAGAAAGCAATAAACCTGCATTTTTAAGTAGGATAGTGGAGTTGAGCTATTATTGATGATTCCTTAAGAATCACTCTTGTTGACTTATGTCATTGCAAGAGCTTCTTTTAATTTTTCYTTTGGAAGCATAATAAACACAGCCAAAGATAGATTTTTTTCTCTTTTACAGTGGACAATTATCAGACAGTATATGCAAGTCTAATGCAAACAGGAAAGCAAACATAGAACAATGACCAAGAGTATAGAAGAAGGAAGAGATACACTATGATACAAATAGGTAATACAGTCAAGGTTATTAATAAAAAAATACAGATAATTAATTGGTATTTTTGGTATAGAAAAAGCCCCAAGTTCATGATCAGAAAGTGTCAGGTGAACTCTAGTATATAAACCCCTTTTTTAGGAGCTTATAGGGTTACACTTGGGATTTCTGCTCCTCCCCAGTGGAAGGCAAGGCTTGTTTGCTCCATGCTGGACAGGAGCAAGCTGACAGATGGTTCACAAAGGGCAATTTCTAGAGGCTATAGATTAGAGGATTAGGGCCTGAGCAACCTGCTGGAGGAGGAAAGAATCTGGAAGGGCACCAAGATGTGCACCAATGTGAATACCAGCTGCAGTTACAGCRGCTTTTAAAACAGTTGTTTTAATGACAAATCATTTTGAGATGCACATTTGGTGTCCTTTCTAATTACTCACCATGAAGTACAAGAGACATTGAGGCAAAGGTCAAGCTAAAGACACTCAGAGCATGAAAAGCACTGTTATTAGCATGGAAACAAAGCAGAATGAAGAAACAGAAGCAGACAACAYAGAGCTTTACTTCTAGACAAAAAAAAAATCCTGTACAGGCATGGAAGCATGTACTGAGAGCTGCCTGAGGGAATAAAGATGAAAAAAATGAGGACAAAGCTGTTGGTGCTGTCTTACTGGAGGAAAAAAAGAGACGTGATAACACCTCCAGGGATAATGACTGAAGCACTGGCACACTCATATATGTCTGATGAATACGAAAGCCAGAAAGATTGAGCCTGTAAAGAAATAAAAGCCAGAAGTAGAAGGAAAAATAGATCCATTAGCAAATACACTCAAGCAGGCTAAGGGAATTCAGGAGACAAACCAGAGCCAGACCTGAGAAGGTGATGCACTGCATTACACAGAATAGAAATCAGAGGGAAGAATGGCCATTCTTTTGGAATATTGCAAAGAGCTGGTGCAAACTAAGTTTGCCTGAGCTCAGTGCTGCCTCTGCCCTGGGATGGAAAGGGCCTGAACACCTGCAATCCCAGTGTATCCCCTGCAGTGTGGCTGCAGCTGATCCAACACTGCCCACACACCAGGGGACACGGGAACCAGGAGTCTGCTGCTACACTTTTACATCCGGAGCCCAGCTGAACCTTCCTGGTGAGTACAAAACAGCTACATGTAATCAGGAGAAACACAAATCATCATCCATGCAAGGAAAATTTGCTACGGTTCTTAACCTGTGTTTATATCACTCCAATGCCACATGAGGGTTTTCCCCACTTTTTCAATTTATTTTCTTAAGTAGCAAATCATACACAGTGACCTATAAAGTCCAGCATGCCAGAGAATAAAAAAATTACAGTCACCTCTGATACAAATTTCAGGAGGTTCAGGAGTTTGTAAGCAAACAGGRTAATTTTCAATTTTATTCACAGAAAAGATGTTCATTACTTCTCASGTCAGGAATGTTTCTTGGTACGCCAAAAATCACTTTTTGGCCATATTTGACATAACTTTTCACCTGGTACAAACATCAGGACTTATGTCTGGTTCAAAGATGCATCATCAGGATACAGCTACTGGCATTACTTGTGTGAAAACGTGCATATTACCAAAGGATGAATATTTGCAATGAATGCAAAGAGAAAGGAAGTAAGCCTAACTGAAAGAAGTTCAGTCACAGACTCAGACCTCCTGTCACATGTTTTCTGGTCAACTCCACATGGGAGCAGAAAGGTAATGAGATGCTATCTGAGTCCAGGTAAATGAAATCAAGTCATCTGTTAACCAAACTGCATGAATACATGCTTGGAAAGATCCTTTAGTGTTATCCTTACCTATCCTTTAGTATTACTGACACATCTTGACCACATCTGAGAATTGATCAAGAGACCTAAGTGGAAGCATTTGAAGTGGCAAGAAAAATGTTTAAGCTTGGCCCTAAATTCATTTAGCTTTCTGGAAGAAGATAAACAGTGCAGCTTACAAGCAGGCACCAAGAGACATTGACAACTACAGCACTTCTCAGTAGGTTCACGATGAGCTCACACAGGAGATGGGTTCAGGCACATCAGGAGCTGGTGGCTATGGTATTCCGAAGGGAATAATATCATCTAGTAACAGGTGATGATTTTTGTCAAGGAAACAGAAACGTGATGCTGTTGAAATTCCCCCATCACATGGAAATGTGCTCCTGAATGAGAAAGTCATTACGGGTGACAAGTACATGGAGCAGGAAATAGATTCCACGGTTCAGGGCAGATTCTGCATCTTCACTAATGGAAGGCATCAGGCAATTGAACAAAGCAGTGACAAGATGAGATAAAAAGAATCATACCAAGTGGTTCAATACATTGAAATAAAATTTTAATGATGTGTAAACTGTGAGGGATGCATGCACAACAGGCAAAGCTGTAGCAAGGCTTTATTAAAAAAAAAAAAGAAATATTCTGCCTTTGGATCCCGCTCCCTACCTCGTCAAAGGTGGTCCCTCTCCCGAGCTATCCCCTCCACTCTCCAAGGCAGCCCTTTGGCCACCAAGACCTGATGACAGCTCACAGCTCRCCATGCCCTGCCCTCTCAGTGACCCCAATGGAGCCCAGGGTTTCACGGAGGTTTTGGAAGGCGRCTGAGAGGAACGGGGGCTGTTACACCCGCAGGGCCAACCACGCCAAACGCGAGATGCGCGGCCGCTGTTCTCTAGCACCAGCTCATGACGGAGCTACGGTGAACTCGTGTGTGCTCAAGGCAACGGCGAGATCTGCTGCCATGAGCGCCTCTGCTCTGCCACACCGGACTGCAGCAGGCTCTCCAGAGCCGGGGAGGCTGAGAGAGCTCTGTGCGTGACCAGGAGCCCTCASAGCAGGGGCACCGCTCCTGCAGGCGCGGGGCGGGCAGGGCACGGCAGCGGGCAGGGCACAGCCCCGGGCACCGGGCACAGCTTCGGGCCGGCCCCGGGCCAGCGGAACTTGCGCACAGGCCCCCGCCYCCCTTCCGGCAGCCGCGGCGGGGCCCGCGCAGGAGGCGGGCCGAGATGGCGGCAGTGCCCGGCGCCTCCCGGGCCCGCACCGCCGCCACGCTGCTGCTGCTGCTGCTGGGCTGCTGCGGCGCGGCGCTGGCCGGCGGCCCCCAGGTACGGGGCTGGGGGAGCAGCGGCGGGGCCTGAGGGCGGGCTGGAGGGCGTCCCCATCGCCTCCCCCCGCAGGCAGGGAGCGCGCCCGGRGGCTGCCCGCGGAGCTGTCCGCGGAGCTGTCCGGAGGCGCTGGCGGCACGCAGGACGGGCCCTGTCGCTGTCGCTACGGCGGGCACCGATCTTAATCCGCGGTCCCCAGCGCTGCCTCCCCGGCGGTGGAGCCGCCCCCGGCCCCGCCCGGCGCTGCCCCCTGGGCGGAACCGCGCGGCTCCGTGTGCCSAGAGCGCCGGTGCCGGGCGGCTCTGCCCGTGCGTGTGCTGTGTTCAAACTGCTCAAAGTTACAAACCCCAGACTTTTCATTCCCTTGCGGGTTTCTGAAGTTCGCTGTCTTCTTGGCCATGCTCTGTAACTTGCAGCGGGTGCCTGATGCCCGTGGGGCCCGGCCGGTCGGGCTCGGACTTTCCCCCGGCGGAGAAGCGGCCCAGGCTGCCCGAGCCCGTGCCCGGCCCGCAGGTGCGAGGCGCTCGCACACGGCAGGTGCCAGTGGGTTTGCCAGGTGGGAGTAATGTCATATTTCAGCAATTAGCTTAATGCACTGTGCCCACGCTACATCTGGAGCGTTGTTTGCTTTCGAATTCTGCGTTATTAACGAGTTGTTATGCTTGAAATTAATTACAACTAGGACCAAACAACCCCCGCACCCCGAACAATAGAAATATTCTTACAATCTCTGGATGACTAATTGAACTGCAAGTTGWTTGCTGCTTGAAGTACAACACCATTTCTGTTACTGTGTGTTTTGCGTATGACCACAAGCATCATCCCAGAACTCCTCAGAGTTAATAGAGTCTGATTTAAGAGACAGCAGATTTGGTTTATTGCCCTKTGACAGACTTATTCCTTACCTTCGCGAAATCTTAGCCCCTTTTGCTGTTCTGATTTATGCTGTTAMGGAGAAAGGGCCCTCTCTGCAAAGGAAAGTGGGAACTTTGGAGAACACTCCATGCAGAAGGTAGCTGTCATAGGTCCTGATTTTGGAAGATAAATGTAACCACCTTGGATTTAAAATGGGTTAAAACTGCAGATTCTCTTACCTGCTTCTGAAAATTGGATTGAATGCAAGCCTCTTTTCTCATTAAGGATGGAACTGTAGGTCAATAAATCATATTATTTTGCTCTTGGAGTGTCCTTTGAAGTAGAGGTGTGGACTTTCGGTTTCAACTAAGGTGCAAGTGACTAATAGTTCTTTGTTCTGTAGCAAGATTCAGGGGAGGATTTGGAGCAGTCAATTCACATGAAATGTGCAAATGTTAAGAAAAACACTTCTCTTCTAGCTAAGGAGTGGTAAATGTATGCATTGAACCCTGTTGTGGAAATAAGAAAATCATGAGCGGTCATTTCTTTCGTATTGCTGAAAATCTAAAATTTTTTTCATATTTCAGGATCAAGCAGAGCAGTTTTTTAGAAGTGGACATACAAATAACTGGGCAGTTTTGGTAAGCATGGTTCAGGTTGTTTTCCTCCAAAAAAGTTGACAGTTTTTCATCAGGTGCCGTAATTGCAACAGTCACTCAAGAGTTGTGCTCATTTGAAAGAAATGGAAAGATAAACATTTGGAAATGTGCCTGCAAATTTATTACACTATAATACAATTATCTTTTCAAAATGACTGAATTTGAAGCACTCAGTGTGTCTAGCTACATGGCAGGATTCAGAAACAAAAGTTGTGAAAGCATTAAAATAGTTAAGTTTGCATAATGCACATTTAAAAAAAGGTGTAATTCTGATACCAAGAAAATCTGGTGTCTGACCAGAAAGGTAGAATTTGTATTTCATTTTGTTCTTATTCAATCTGTTAACTTGTGATAACAGGCTGGGAATAAAATCAATTCAGGCAATGTAATGTTTAGACCAACTGTTCTTACCCTAATTCTTTTTTTCTTTGCCATGTAACTTTTATTAGCTTTGAATCATGCTGCACAATTGGTTCTTAATCACAATTCAGGTCTTAATGACTAATTTGTTTCAGAACACTGTTGTAATTACTCAGTAGCAGCTGTTTGTTTTCCAGATACTAAAACTGAGCAATATAAAAGGAAAGTTAACAGTAACTAATTGAAGGAGTAATTTCTATATTCTACAATGTACAAACTTGAAACTTTAAAACATAACATACTGTTATATACTGTTAACAGATAGATGTTTTTATCAATAAAAACACACAAAGAAGGTGGAAAATGAGGTCCAAGGACCTATACTTTCTGTGCTGAGCAGATTTCCTGCTGGTTTTATTTTCTCAGTGGTTCACTGTTAAGTTTTGTAACAATTGGTACTAATTTTTTGAGCAGTAAAACAGGGAGGGGTTTACTGCTGTCAGGTACTGGCACTTCAAACCTGGGATAAGGCTGCAATCCCACCTCATCCATAGCTTGAATTAATGTGCTGCTGCATGGATAACTGTATTTAAAGCTTAGACACACTTTTCACTGTATTGTAAGGGAGGTACTGGAGGCAGGGGGCAGATGATAGTGCCTGGAAATGTCTCAGCTAAATTGGACACTGTTTTCAGAGCTTTAAATCTTGCTGAAAGGCAAATGTTCTCATGGACTGATTCCTGTGGGCTTTTTTGGAACTCCTAGCTGATAGGGTGATAGACAAGGAGATCCTTTCAGGCTGAATTTTATTATTGCTTAAGCTACAACTCAGTTCTTTTTATGAAAAGAGTAGAGGAAGAGATGCTGTGTAGTGTAACTTACACCTCTATATTTAGAGCTAGAAAATTAAAAAAGCTATCAAAATGCTTTTTCCTGCATCTCTGTTTTTGTGGTTTTAAAGTCACCTCTTTTAGAAGTTTTTGAAATGTCTGAACCTGATTTAGGGAGTGTGTAAGTAAAGGGAATGGCTGAGCCCTAAGCCCTTGCCTGTTGGAACAGTAGTAATTGAATTCTGAGAATTTGGATTCAGATTCATTTGTATTTGTATTGGTTAGAGCTCACTTGGCTCTTACTTTGACTCCATAAATGCAAATGTCTTCAGTGCATTTTCCCCTGTGTGTGGCTTCTGCATGAATTAATTCACTTGTGCYTTTGTGGAAGAATGCTCCCAGAATGGGTTTGCTGTTGAGATGAGAACTCTTCCTTTGATCTCTCTTCCATTTGATAAGGAGAAAGGAAATGAAAAAAATTCAGCTTATCCACTTACTGTTGCTGAATTATTCCCTAAAGTGCCACTTTCTGTATTTAGTAAGGGTTGATGACAGTTTTGTCTTGAGTCAGTATGCTAGGAACTTATTTTTTATCTTTTATTTTCAGAATTTTTTGCTTTGGTACAACTAAGATTTACATAACTTATATAATGAGTTTATTGGTGTTGCTATATTCTTTCTGAGTTGTTACTGTTTTTTAAATATTCCTGTGATCACATTCTTCTGGTGCAAAGTGTCAGGCTAGTTTGTATCTTTACACTATTTAATATGCTTTTTTCCTCATTTTTAGGTATGTACATCTCGATTCTGGTTTAATTATCGGCATGTGGCAAATACTCTCTCAGTGTACAGAAGTGTCAAGAGATTGGGCATTCCTGATAGGTGAGGGAATCTTGGTCAATCCAATTCTTGCAAATGTGCTACTGAAGTTCTCATGCTATATGAAATGATATGGAAATACATTTTTTATCGAGTTTAACTGGATAAAAGTAAAAAGGAAGATTGCAAGCTCATCAGTGTGGTGAAAAGTGCAGCAGGGCTGTTCCAAAGGAAAAGCAACAAGTTGCATAATGAAATTTCCATTTGGAACAGGCTAATTGGATCTAGCCACTAAAGTGTACCACTTAACAAAGTGGTGAAAGTGTAATGTGAAAATTGCTAAATGCACTCAGCAATGACAGTGCTACTGTGAGAGATGAGTCTTGCTGCACTGTAATTTCCTTTTAGTGTGGAGATGTTGGTAACTGGCTGTACTAAGGTGTAAGACTTCCACATCTGTAACTACTCTAAAGGCTCTGAACTATAGGAGCAAATGTCAAATACTCTCATGCTCATCTTTGGCCTGACTTAGTTCTGTAGATAAATGACAGCCAGCTGCATTTCTGTGTGTGGTATCTTTGTGATGCTGAGGATGCTTATAAGGAAATAAGGTATAACTATGCAAAGTTTCACTTGCAATTACAGGAATCTTTTGAATGATCCAAGCTATTGTTGTAATTGTTGATAAGTGTTGTTCTAATTTCTGTTTTACTATTATGTGAAAGTAGAATGTTTGAAATGCTTTTTTTTTCTTATTTTCCCAGTCACATTGTCTTGATGCTGGCAGATGATATGGCTTGTAATCCCAGAAATCCCAAACCTGCAACTGTGTTTAGTCACAAAAACATGGAGYTAAATGTCTATGGAGATGATGTGGAAGTGGATTACAGAAGCTATGAGGTAACTGTGCTTGTTTTTTCCTGGGGATGGATTTGTTGCTGYCATTTGAGCTGTGCAAGTGTACTTAAAGTGGAAGTGGTGTTTTATAGGATGTCTTGCAGTCACCACTCAGATCGATCTAATGTAGACTTATGTAATCAAATTGATCTTGTTTTTTCCTTCCTGAGTTGCAGAGGGAATTTAAACTTTTGTTTTTCCATGGTAACACACACTAATGTTTGAGCATTTTGTGAGTACAGGAACAGATTTGGCACAATGAAGCTCTATGCTGGCAGGTTTTTAGATCAGTGTAAATGTATTTAAAAATTATAATGGTAGTAGATTTATTGGCTATAATTAAGCAACAGGSTGATTTTAGTGTAGTAAAGTAAAAGGTACCACATGATTCTTAACCTGAAGTAAAACCTTACACAGAAAATGTTCATGCAGTTTATACCACACCATGCTACCTCTGGTTAGATGCACTGCATGTTTTAGTGTTCCATTATTTAATTTCTGTAAACCAGCCTGTAGCTGATCAGTATTTTTATCTTTAGAAAGTTACTTTATGCTTCTATTCCTAGGTTACTGTTGAAAATTTCTTGCGTGTTTTAACGGGCAGGATCCCACCAAGCACACCACGATCGAAACGTCTTCTTTCTGATGACAGAAGCAATATTCTCATTTATATGACAGGTAATTGCAGGTTTCTGTGTACAATTGATTGATGCTTGCTTGGGTGGTTGGGTTTGTTGAAAGCATCAGTAGTCCAAATGCACAAAAGGATCGACCAAAAGATATTTTTCTGGTTTTAGCATGTCRTTCTAATTAAGGAAAAATGCCTGTAAGGCAGTACTAAGCCAGTACAGTTTCCAGTTGAAATGGTGTATGTGTATTGTTTTTACTGTACCAGTACTTTATTTTGTTGGACTGTCTCTGGMGAAAGAGAATGGTGTTTACCTTGTTTTAGAAAAACTATCAGCTAGGCTGTATCTCTTCCTTTAACCTACATCCTTGCCTAACTTCTGATTTTTCTGTCAGGCCATGGTGGAAATGGATTCCTAAAATTTCAAGATTCTGAAGAAATCACAAATGTAGAACTTGCTGATGCCTTTGAACAAATGTGGCAGAAAAGGAGGTAAGAAATAAGCATTATGTAGACATTGAATATTGAATATCCTGAACATACTCCTAGATGTGTCTTACTGGTAGGCCTTGCTTACCTGCAGCAGTGATACTGCCCATAAAATTGTGTGAGAGTTTGCATTCAGAAAGCAGAGTTTTAGTTTTTGTTTTCAGCTTCCTGCAGTTAGAGCTGCTCAAGTGTATTGCTTTGGGCAGACTCCTAAAACCTATCAGGGTGAGCTTCTGTTCCCTAGGTTCTGAGCAGCTGCTCTGGTAACTAAAAAGCAAAGCATGTATATGGTGTTTAAGTAGAAATGGATAAGGAAGCTGTTTTGTTTCTTTCAGGTACAATGAATTGTTGTTYATTATTGATACTTGTCAAGGAGCATCCATGTATGAACGATTTTATTCACCCAATATAATGGCCTTGGCTAGCAGCCAAGTAGGAGAAGATTCTTTATCAGTAAGTAGATTTATGTGATCCAGAATGTCTGAGCTAAAGCACAATTCCTGCTGGCTTTTAACTAAAGATTTCCCTTATTCTAATTGCTGAATGTATGAGGTATTTTGTGCAGGTTTGACAGAACATGTAAGTGTACTGTTCCTGCTTTTTTGTGTGTGCTGTCCCAAAGAACCACGCTAATGATGGATTTCTGCCCAGTTTATGCATTGCCTGGGATAGCAAGGAATCTTATGGGAAGACTGCTGAGAGATGTGAGTGAGGAATATTCAATCTAGGACTTACTAGACTTGATATAAAACAAAACAAAATGCTAACTTTCGCCTGCTGTAATTACATCCCAGTGGAATTACAGAAGGAGCCATAGGAAAGATCCCAGCCAGAYCAAAAGCAGCTGATCAGGATTACCTGAGCCCAGGCACTGCTCTARGATACACTGGCTCTCCCAGCCCTGTTTTTCAAAGTCCATAGATCTGTGTTGGACCATTAAGAAGGGATTCCCTGCTYTTTGGGAAACATAGATATTACCAGGACACAGTTTATAGATTAACTGCATTGTTCATCTTATTAACAGTTGGTTTCTTCACAGCTAGCCATTATTTTGCATAATTTGCCTAACAACAAAAATCATGCTTAACTTTTGCAACCTGCTGTTACATTCTGTTCCCTCTCCTGAATGCTGAGTTCTGTCCTGCAAATGCCCAATAACTGCTGTGTGTTGTTTTTAAAGCATCAGCCTGACCTGGGGATTGGCGTCCATCTCATGGACAGATACACCTTCTATGTGCTGGAGTTCTTGGAAGAAATTCATCCAGCCAGTCAGACTAATATGAATGACCTAGTAAGTAGAACACTCAACATTCATGAGTATGCTAATGACTTTAATAGTTCCAAAACTAATCTATTTTGTCTGTAGGGTTCTTCAAATGCTTTTATGCTCCTGCTGTTTCTCTCGGAAGCAGCTTTGGAGGGAAGGTTTTTTTTTTGCCATTGTTAAATGCAGTTGTGTAACACTTCAAGGACTGTCCTCATTTGAAAGTGCTGTGCTGGTTCCAGAAAAAAATAACCAAAATTAGCCAGATTTTGTATTTTTTGCTRAAAAAATAATAAGGTATTCGTTAAATATTCATATGCCTCAATAGAATGAGGCATTTGCATGTGAAGTATTTTAGCAGGAAGCTTCTAAAACCAGGGTAGCAGACACTTWGCAGATGTGGAAAAGCAGGCATTGATGTTGTTTTGCAAAGGTGGTTAAACAGTTAAAGTTCTAACAGTGCACTCACAAATGCCTGCAGAGACTAATTTATCTGTATATCTGCTTAGATTCCAGAGCAAGATATGTACAAATCCCTCAGTGTTTGAACTTAATTATACCTGGGTCAAACATTATTGTAGATTTCAGGTATGAAGCAGAAAGAAAAGAAGAAGCCAGCCAGATAACGTGACAAAATTTATGCAAATACCTTTCTAGCAGTGAGATGTATACACCTGTGTGATGACAGAAAACATACCTATATTTTATTTGCTCTCTTAACCCTTTATACCTGTTCCAATGCTAGTTTCTTTGTAGTCAGGGGTTRTACTTTGGTACCTTGTAGCTGTAAATCCTGCTGTGCCACATCAGTAATCTAAAGCCACCACTTACATTGTCTTAGATGCATTTCTGTAAAAGGAGCAGCTGCTCAAAAGTTTTATGCCACCCTCTGTCTACAGAGGATGGTGTTAGCCTGACTGCTACATGTGTGCTAGAATTCTCCCTAAACAACCCACACTTGGCAGATTTTATGTTGATACAGAATTGATTCAGTGGCTAAGACTTAAGGGTCTTTTACTTCTGTGGGAATGAAATTCTGTCCTATAATTTAATACCTTCTAATTATGGGATACAGGTAACTTTAACATAAATCTTGGTAAAGAAAAATATGCAAGTTCTTTATTGATTGTCTTTGTCTAGCCTGTTCATTCAAATGTCACTGTAAACCAGAAGATTAATTTCTGTTAATAATAAAAGGTCTTAAAAACGAATAGTGCTTTCTACTATGTAAGACACTCTCTTGGAAGTGGTATAGGTGGTCTGGCCAGCAGGATGTTAATCTGATTGTTGTGAGAAGTGTAGAAATTTGTTAGCTGGCCAAGTAGTTTACTTCTTGAGCTCTTTGGAGAAGATAACTGTGTTTTTGCTTATATGCCAAATACTCAGGAAGAGCTGAGGGAAGTTATCCATACTGGTAAATTCCTTCCATCATGTAAGTCATCTTATCATACATGGATTTGCTGATTGATGCTTGGTGAGTGGAAGAGAAGGGGCACAAATATTTCTGATTTGTGATCATTTGTTCAAGGCCAGATTGGATGGGACTTCGAGGCCTGGTCTAGTGGGAGGTGTCCCTGCCCTTGGCAGGAAAGTGGAACTGGATGGTCTTAAAGGTCTGTTCCAACCCAGGCCATTGTGCAGTGAGGAACTGAGTCATAATCTGCACACATTTCAGCAAATGTGACCACCTGACTTTGAAGTCGGTGCTTTTTGAGGCTTCATCTAAGAGTTCCAAAATGACATATGGTTAGTCCATGGTAAGGATATAAACCTGTTTCTTTTGCCAACAGTTGCAGGAGGTATCTATCCAAGTCTGATTTTTAAAATTTAAATTAATGCTTTCCAAGATCAGGATAATTTACGTTGCTTACTACCTGGCTTCAAAATTAGATGATCTTTAGTTGTTTGATCCTCTGATATGCCAAATGCCTTCTCTTTTTGAAGTATTGTGTGTTTGTTACACTGCTTCTATCCCCTTACCTCTTTACTTTTCTCTAACCCTTCTTGAAACAGCTTCTCTTCACATCCACCTAAGATTTGGATATTGCATTACTGCAAAGAATGATACATCATTTTTCATAATCCACTCCACCTACTCCCCACCTGCTCCATCTGTGTTGCTAAGGGATAGCATAAAGCTGTGCAAATGAGTGACTTTAGGTTTGATCACATTTCCCTGAAAATAAAAACTATACTGAAATGTCATACATTTGAACTTTTAAAATAAGTCAAATAAATTTTTAAATGAGGTGTCATTTGTCATAAAATAGCTAAATTGTTGTTAGAAAAGATAACAAAGTTGGAGGAGTTGTTTAGCTCTGTTTGAAAAAAAATACTAGAAAATTTGGAAGAATTAATGTAGGAAAAAATGTGCTTAACTTAGCCAGTGTTTGTGTTTTTCTTTTTTTGTCAGAAGACCTTGGTTATTAGTGTTAGTCTGCTGTGGTATCATTGGTTTGCAGTCCTATCTCACAGTGGTATTGGATGGGTAGGTTTTGAACACTGAAGTCTTCTTCTCACTGCCACTTCATATTTTTGTTCAGATTGATATCAAATGCTGTGGTAGTAAACTGTTGTGGGACAGGTTAGAATTAGTTGGGTGCAGTATCAGTTTCCCCCTTTCAGTGCTGATGCAGCTTTTTTCAACATTTATACTCTCAAAACCTTGGTGAGAGACTTACTTGTATAACTGCAGCATAAATTTATGCTTCAGATAGTGGGATTAAAACAAATGCTTACTTTTTATAGTTTAGATCGGAGACTTAGTTTTTATGTTAGTGCCCTTGGAACAAAGCTGGAGAGAATTGATAGCACTTTGGTGAAAATGGAAACTTTTGAGGGTTTGTGTRTTTGCCATTTGTGCATGAACAAATGGCTTTTGTATGGGAAGCATGATGCTGATGATTCTAGTTCATTTTCGCCACAGGGAAGATAACAAGGGTTTGATTTGCCTTTTCTTTAGCAGCTGTGTGATAGCAGCCAACAAGAGAGTTTTAAGAGCTGAGTGTGTGTGTGTGCTTCAGGTAAAGGTGAAAGGGAGCTGAGGTCTCCCTGGAAAGCAGCCTAACGCCATGTGCTTACAGGCTTAGGCTAAAAAGGGATAAAAGAGAAACTGGAACAGAGCAGAAGGGAGGAATGGGGAGGTAGAATGTGTCCTCTATKAAGAAAAGCCAGACAGATTGTTTCCTTCCTGGGAAACTTCCTGTAAAGTAGGGTTCTGTTGTCCAAAGAGAATGAGCAACAGCAGCTTGTGCATTTTGTGTCAGGCTGAGCACAGTATTTCTGCTGGGAAGTACGGCCTGAAACTCAGATAATCAGGGATAATTCAAGTTGTATTTGCACTGAGCTGATGAGGACCTGTGGTTTTGTCAWTAGGATGCAGTCTCGTAAGAGGTGACCCATGATGTAATTTAGGTGTATGAGCTCTAGAGCCTGTGGCTGATGGACCAGTTTGTGAAAATCMCTTGGAAAATTTGAGATTTAGAAAGATGAGTGCCCATGTGGAAAGTGATATTGATAGTCCTGATGTTAAATCTCTTGTGTAAAATGTTCTGTGTGGCTGGAATGTGAAGGACTCACATAACCTGCACTGTTACAGGTGATCTGTGCTGTGCCCAGGTGTGGTAGGRCTTGTGCAGAATGGCTTTGTGTCCACCATGCATTTGGATTGCCTTGAGTGTCTGCTGGGTACATAACAAACTTGTTACTGAATAGTCATCTTGTCTTGTCAGGTGTTCCAAATGCTGCAACAAATCTGTCACTGTTCCTTCTGATTTTGTTAGTGYTGGTTTTGTCTTTCAGGTGTTGCAGCATGTCTACATATCAGATCCCCATGCAGATACAGGGGATCTGATATGTAGACAAAATACATGGGTAAAATAAATAATAAGGTATTTAGACAGTTTTTAGGTGTCACAGGATGTCTGTGATTTTAATGTAAATAAAGCACTTTTGATATTTGAAGATCCTATGCATTAATTTGTATGCTATAAATTAGAAGACCAGTGGATTTTTTTTTCTGATCAAAATGTAAATTTTTGCTTTTTTATGGAGCCTTCAGTATAGCTGTTTATCAAAGCTTTGCATGCCTCCCTTTGGTAAAYATGAAGAATTTATGCCCACTTGTGATTTCTGGAAGGTTATTGCAGCATTGCTGCATCTATATCCAGCAATATATTTGTGCATTTATCAGTTAGATGTAATTGATTGTTGGCTTTCACAGGAGCATTTTTGAACTCCGGTGGCATTATTGTAAGGAAGATTTTCACAAATGCTTAATCAAGATGTTTATGCATTTTTTCAACCATTTTTTTTCAGCTATGGAGCTTGTACTGAAATTAATGCAAGTTATATGCAYCATTTATCTTTCTTTTTAATAGTAGTTTCATTTTGGGAGGGGTATGTAGACTGTTGAATGAGGGACAGGCTGTGATGGCCCATCCTGGTTTGCAGTTTCAGGTGTGTCCAAAAAGCCTGTGTGTTTCCACGCCCGGGCACCGGACGGACCTGTTCCAGCGGGACCCSCAGAAGGTGCTGATCACAGACTTCTTTGGGAGTGTCAGGAAGGTGGAGATCACCTCTGAGACCCTGTCCTTGCAGCGGGACGTGGCTGGATCTGAAAGCAAGTGAGTAGTCATCATTTATACCTGATTTGTGTAGCTTTGTGCCACACAAAGGGAGTAGTTGTGTAASTGCCAAGGAAAAAGAGCTCTGGCTTCCTGTCACTTCTTACAAGGAATCGGGGAGTTTATATGGGCCTCCTACTGTAATGAAGTTGTCAGCTGAAAACTTTGCTTAAAAGTGTCCACTCCTTTCCTCTTGCTTGTAAATAAATGCTGTTTACGACTAAGGTGTGGATGTTGACAATAACAGAAATAGTTTAGAATTTTCTTTCTTCCTTAACATTTCTACTTTAGTGCTCWAATATTTTGTTACTGCAATTCCTGATTGTGGTAGTTTGCCCCCCCTCCCCCCAGATAAGCTCTGAGTATAAGCCATCAGGTCGGGTGTTCAGTACCAATTAGCTTTTTATTAAATGCTTTGTTTCAGTTCTGTGAATTCTCTGGCCTTTGACATTATTYTGTCCTGAGAATTTCTGCTCCTGAGATTCTGTGGAGGTTTTGATTAAAATTAATGGTGTAAGTTCATAGGTTGAAGTTGTAACAGARCTTCCATTACTTTGTGGATGAAGAAAGAAGTATAAACTTTGTATTTTTGGGATTCTGTTGCCACCTATTGGGAAGATGTAAAGGAAGATGTGCTTGCTCAGTAGGGTTTATTTAGCATTGTGCTTCCGTTTCTGTCGTGTCTTTTGTGCTTGATGATACTGCCCTGTAGGAGGGGGAAACAAAGGATTGAAATACTGTGTTATATCAAGGACTAAATACTTGTCAACACATAAATTCGTGTAAATTCTTGTCTGCCTTGTTGTTCACTGTTGCTCAAGCCAGTGGATAGCAGTTCTGTTTTTTTTAAGATAACAGTAATTCTGGTCCTTGTAATTATAAATATCCTACAAGGTTTAGTGTATTTAATATTTTACTTTCATACTGTATTTATATCTGGATCATATGCATTAGTRCATACCATATAAATCTTAAGCTARTTTTGTAATTCCTTAGTATAGAACRGTACTTAGTGASACTAAATYTGTTTTTTCACYGAAGAATAAAAAAGCTCTTGGCAAGTAACAGACATTTTGCTAGTCAAAAACCATGATAAAAACTTACCTGTGTGGGTTTCTAATTTGTGGGTAATTGAAAGGAGAAATAGATATGGAAGGACTTTAGCATTCTGAAACAGGAAATGACTGGCTGGAATTTTCAGCTTTTTTGTGTGTGTGTGTGTTAGTTTGGTGTCAGTAGTGGAGAGACTGTTGGTGCYTGGTTTAATGGCTGGTTTAATAGTTCTCTATACAAATTTCTAAAAGASTACTTAAGTTTTCAGTGTCTTGTTACCATTTGGAAAAAGTTTATAGACAATATGTTTTTAATGGATGAGAAAGTATGGAATTTGTTAAAAAAGTATTGAAAAATTGTAGTATAGCTCTAACAGACAGTGATGTGGAGTGCTTAATAAATTCCTCACGCAGAATTCTAAGGTCAATACCTCTTGGTTTGACAGCTCTGTTTAGCTASAAAAAAATTAAGAATTACAGCTTGAACTGAATTTATTAAGTGAAAATGTTAATGCTTTTTAAAAATGTGGTTTTGGAGCATCAGATCTACAAGAACTAGTTACTCTGTTTTTTAGAAATAATGTTATGATCATTACACACACCTATTTCTGAGGGTGTTGAGAAGGCAGAACACAAATGACATGATTTTTGAATAGGTACTACCACTGATAATCCCAAAGGATGTAAGAATGACTCCTGAATTAAAGAATGTGGATGCTTATTCTTAACCCTCCCAGTGTCAGTTAAACCATTCTGTGCCTTTTGGGAATGTGATGGCTGTCACACTCTCAGGTAAAACAGCTGGRGAAGGGTGGGGCTAGCACAGCCTGGTTATTCTTTTTTGTTTCTTTGGGAGAGAACTAAACCAAACTTATTAAAAGTGAAATAATCCTTCCAAAATAGTTATGACTAATCTCGTTCATGCCCAACATTGTTTTAAAAGCCCTGATGAAGCAGAAGAMAGTAATAGAGAATTGAACTTGGGTCCTTAAGAGTTTATAAGATTTATTGACCAAGTAGTATCTGTTAGATCACAAGTATATACTACTAGTATATTTGTATTACATTGGTTACTGAGTSTGAAGATGTTATTGGTTTAATATTTGATGAAGTCTCAAGGCTTCATTCCTGTATGAAACATGTCCTCTGTTTTATTCTTCCCTTAGTGTTAGCTTGATACMTTTTTTCTTCTCCTTTTACATACTGTTGGCAGTAGAATGCTAGAGAATGTTTGTGCTAACAGAGCATAATCAGAAAATGAAATCCAGGCCTCAATTCTGACGTAGTCTTAAATAGTCTGTGTTAGATCTGATTTGTTTGTTTTAAAGCTGCAGGTGTCACACGTGCAGATAAGGACATTAAAGGCCAAATGAACAAGAGGTAAACCACTGATTACACAGATTATGGGTAAAGAAGATGCTGTCATGTGAGGCATGAACATGTATCAGGATTGTACTGCTGGCAGACTGTTCAAGTTCTCATTTTGCCCACTGCTGTGACTTTGCCAAATCTTTTCAATAGGAGTTTGTTCTTTTGTTGCACAATTGCTTAGCAATTACTTGGTAGCACAGATCGGCTCCCAAGCGCGGCGTGAGCCGTGGCTGTGCAACCAGATCAGAACTGGCAGCTGCACGTGGAGCTCCTGCCGTGACATTTGATGAGTGAGGCCTTTGAAGTTTCCTCTGGCTTGGGCTGAGGCTCATACAGAGAACAACTACTAATTAACCAAGAGAAGAGGCTTGCTTTCTATCCACGTAGTGCTAGGTGAATATTTGCGAGTAAAAGCTTTAAAAAATAAAGAGAAGGTTCCTCTGCTATTTTCTTTCTTCATAGMTGTTTCAGTCTAAGCTGTGTTCACTTCAAAGGGCTTGTTCTGCAGCTGCCTCAGTCCTGACAGGATCTGTAGCTGTCAATTTTAGCAGAAAATCTGACAGTCTAGGGGTTCTGAGGCTTCAGATGGTTATGTTTTGTGTAAATCCCCATGCAAGTGCAAAAAGTCAGCATTAAGGAGTAGAAGAAATCTTGCYTCTCTGGAGGAGGAGCCTTGTAGGTTTGAGAMCATCTAATAAATTAGGAGTGTGTCTTTTAAACTTGGATTGTAACTCTACAGCTAGTTGGAACACTTTCTCCTTTTCAGTTCTTGTCATAGGAAAAGACCTGTGTCAGCAGAAAGTGTTGGTAAAAATTGGGATGAATATTTCCCTTGAGGGTAGTAAGAAGTGAATTAAAGACAGCATCATATAAAACCATCCTAGTTTCATTGCTTTTGAGAATTAGGCTTTGTATTTAATACTTTGTTATGAAGAAATGTGATACTACTGGGCAGTGACTGTTTTCCTAAAAATAAATGAATTGGTCACTTGTGTTAGGAGAGATGTTTGTGTAACAGGCTGATTATGAGTAATTGGTTCATTTGCAGAATATTACTAGCTAATGTTCTCTCARTCTATTTTGTGTGTTTGTGTTGGTGTCTCTTTCCCGTCCTTTCTTCTTTTCCACCAGCTATTTTCAATTTTATGTGCTTAATAATTAAAGCTGCTGTTATGTGATCTGAAACCTTGGGGAATCCCCTTTATGAACCAATAGGTAATTGGTTTATTTGGCGAGTAGATGCTGCTCAGCTCAGTGGGCTTTCCTTCAAAATGAGAGTGTCTGGGTTTGTTCCGAGACCCCCGTTCGGTCTGTACCAGGTGCCACAAATCTGTCGCGTTTCATAGGTCACACTTAGGACCGATTCTGCCGGCTCCCGTTGCCGGGCAGGGTCCCGGCTCCTGGCGGGGTCCCGCACTCGGCTGCGCCGGGCGCACCGCGGCCGCTCCCGGCCGGTGCCGGCAGGTGGCGCCATCGCCCCGGAGCGACAGCGGCGGCGCGGCGGGCGGGGCTGGGACAGTGACCGGGAGTGGGGCTGGGACCAGGAGCGGGAATGGGACAGGGACCGGGGCTGGGACAGTGACCGGGAGCGGGAATGGGACAGGGACCGGGGCTGGGACAGTGACCGGGAGCGGGGCTGGGACCAGGACAGGGAGCAGAGCTGGGACAGTGACCGGGAGCGGGRMTGGGACAGGGACCGGGGCTGGGACAGTGACCGGGAGCGGGGCTGGGACCAGGACAGGGAGCAGAGCTGGGACAGTGACCGGGAGCGGGGCTGGGACAGTGACCGGCAGCAGGGGTGGGACAGTGACCGGGAGCGGGGCTGGATCAGTGACCGGGAGCGGAGCTGGGATCAGGACAGGGAGCGGGGCTGGGACAGTGATTTTAACCAGGAGCGGAGCCGGGAGAAGGGGCTGTGACCGGGTCCACGGCTGGGACCGTGACTGGGACTTGGACAGTGACCGTGACCAGGTCTGGGACAGGGACCGGGGCTGCGAGAGTAACTGGGGCTGGGACCGGGACCGGGACCGGGGGAGCCCCGCCGTGCTCCGTGCCCCGCTCTGCGGGATCCCTTTGCAGTCAGGCGGGCGTGGAAACGGGGAGTTCAACTTGGTCCTTGAGTTCGGTGGACATTCGACAGGATAATGGGAGGTTTTTATCTTATTTTCCACTTTTCCTACTGGGGACAACCCGGTAGAGATGTAATGTGTTTCAGTTTCAGAGTAATGTAAAAAKAGAAGAAAGCCTCAGAATTTAGCAGGTCTCCACTCATCAGAATTGAATTGCCAGTGGGATTAAGAAGCTGTTACTTCTGGGTCCACAAACAGCTTCAGATGGGTTTCATTATTTTTCCCATGAAAAACACTAACTGGTTACACATGTATTGTATTTTCCTCTAATTTCTTACAGATTTCTTCTGTTTTAGTGGTAAATTTGGATTTTGTAATCCATGTGCTTTCTAATAGCCTACAAGTAATTAAAGAAGATGGGTGAACCAATACTTGCTGTTAAATATTATTGCTGGATTTCCYAAAGTATTTTGTAAATATATTTGGGGTTTCTTTGCTGGCATAAAGATAGATCAGTMTATACATAGACATATATACACACACTCCTATACCTGCTATAAGGATAAGACAAGATAGGACAACTGAAATTAGTATGAAAACTATAGAAGGAAAAATTTCGTAGGAGGGCACAGTCTCACTAGTATAATGTTGGTATAAAATAAATAAGGATGACTGACAATATCAARAGGAACTGCAGGTATAAATTGTGTTGGGAAGACTTTAAATACACTAAAGTGCTATGCTTGGTAATTATAGTCCCTGTTTAGCAAGGTATTTTAAAAAGCAGCTTTGAGCAATTTATTTTTGTTCCTTTGAAAGGATTTTTGACCATGCGTTTTGACAGATTTGGGGTTTTTTTTTGGTAATAAAAAAAAGTTTTGTTTCAAAACTATAGCTCTTGACTCTGCTCTTCCTTGGTGWTTTTTTTCACCATCTTCCTCCAAAWTTTTGTTTTGTGTTGTGTCCTGCATTTCTTCTGTGAGAAACCTTTAACTGCTGTGCTTCTATCATTTCAGTGCAACGCTGCTTTGTTGAACCTATGTGTAGTTAGTTATTTCTAAGCATCATTTCAATAGGCAAAGAAACCTCTTGGTCTGCAGAGGTACCATGAAGCACATGCAAGTCAATGGCAGTATTTTATTGGATTCAGCTTTTGAATCAAGTTCAGTAGCTTTACATTCTTCACAAGTGACTTAGATATGCCAGTTGGCTTGGGTATGTGTAGTGTTAGGCAGTGGACAGGTAATATCTAAAAATCTTTGCATGGCAAATTTAGTGGGAGATCTTAAGTATATCTAGTAGATTTTAACATAATCTAGACAGCTTGAGAATATCCAGTTATCTCAGGATATTTGATCTAGGGGTTTTATTTTGTTTCCCTTTATCCATTCCTTTTTATACCTTTCCTATGTAAAACTCTTACTTTGTTTCATTATTTCTCCTTCATCTCTCCTCCCTGTGTGATCTTTACCTGCTATTATTTTTGCAGTTGAGCAGGCTGCTTTATAATTGCAGTTTCCTGAAGTGCTTGTTATTCTTTCTGGTGCTATTTATATGGAGGTCCTGGCTTGATTTTCTTGCTTTGCTGCCCAGGTGCTAAATAAAAATTAATGTCTGTTCCTAGCAGTAYTTCTGTAGCTGTGTGCTCTATTTCAGTGCTGTAGAAGACCATGAAAACAGCTGTAGTATTTGGCATAAGTCTGACCAGGAAATATTTTCATGTAATTTTGGCATGTTTTCATCACTGTGACGTAACATGGGAATTTAACTAAAACTGTGTTGCTGTTATTTGCTTCCTGTCAGAACTGCTCTTGATGTTTGTTAGAACACCCTTCTTGTGTGGTTTCTGGCAGAGTGAAAAAAAAAAAGGGGTGAAGAGAAGCAGGCATCTGGAAACAGAGATTGTGGGATTCTTAGGTCTTTGGAATTTAGARACCAAGCTCACACTGGCATTCCTCATGCCGTAGAAATTAATCTGGGCACACAACTATTAAATTTCCAAGGTTCATGCAACATTACTGTTTTTTTAAAATTAAGCCATATAGAAATGCTTTTAGTCTTAGCCTGTTTTCATATTGTGAAGAAGCTTACACTTGATTTTTTTGAGCACCTGAGGAGTGACCTTCTGGATGGTCAGAAATTTCTGCCTCTGAAAATTCGTGTCTTGCCCACAGCTGTGGAGGGAAAGRGGCAGTCTGCCCTCACAACATGTTTATATAATGGTTTATTTATATAATGGTTAAAACTGATAAACTGATCTCTGTCTACATCTTCCAGCCCTCCCAATAGGAGGGACCTTTCTCAAGTCAGACATTTGCTGGACCAAAGGTATCATCATAGAGCTGTTAGATTTATTACTGAAATGCAGGTCCCTGAAAGCCTGTTGTTGGTTTTGGTGAGCTGCATGATGGTCTGGAAGGTTGAGATGTGTCCCTGAACTGCTTGTTGCTGAAGGCTCTGCTACACTCAGAGAAGTTACGCTGCACAGTGGGCATACTGAGAGACCTAGTTCTTTAGCAAAGGAGTGAAATGTAAGTTGTGACAGAAAAGCTGAAATCCAAAGAAAGCATTGCATTATTGCCAGGCATCTCTTTTCTATCCAGCTAGGTCTGTGAATAGACCAGTGTGAATTTCTGATATCAGGGGAGTGAGAAAGTCACAGTTGCATCAAAGGATGGAAAGAAAACTAGAGGTGATTACAAAAGGCAATTCTGATCCCATAAAGCACTGGATTTACAGATGGCTTGCTGAGCACTGTTTAATATTACTTTATAAAATGAAATAGTTTTATATATTTGGTCAAGAGTATCAGAAATCTATAGAAACAGRTGCTGAATACATCTACTGAAGTGCCCAAGCTACTGCTAAGATTATTTTATAAAATTTGTAGGACGGCAAAGTATTATCTCCATGGTGAGATTGATCTTTCAGGAAAAGATGATAATACTGCAAACAAAGAATTTACTGCAAAATGGGATTTATTCAGCATTTTTGTGGGCAGAAGACCGATTGCACGAAGGGTTTGTTATTGGTAAACACCAGGAGAGACCGACAAGAAGTAATGAAGCGCAATAATGTCTTTTGTATCCCTCGAAGAAGAATAAAAAAAAAAAAAAAAAAGGGATGAAAGCAAGATACATAGGGAGCTGGAGGAATACCTGTTCTGGGGCTGGATATCTTGTATCTTTTGAATCCTAGTAAACTTAATTCATTTGGGTCCAGTTTATTATTTGGAGATTCCTGGGGTGGCAACTGTGGATGTTCAACTTTTACAGTGGTGACAGCCCACCTCTCTCTGCCAGTTAAATTGGGCTCAAGTTTATATGATATTGAAAAAGAGCTGAAAAGGTTGAAATCCCCTTAGTCATCTGCCTAGAGATCAGAGCTAATTTGGAATATAAAGACAGGCAGGATTTTTCTTTCACAAAATGAACTGGAAGTTGCTTCTCTGTGTGTGAGTCTGAAGATGTGTTCATATTCTGTAATGTAGCACCAGAATTTATTGCAAACTGAAATTACTATTTTTTTTATGTAGCCAAAATATATTTCTTATGGATGTGGGAATGGTTCAAATCAGTGGACTCCCAAAATATACAGATTGAAACCACGAGACTGTTTAGAGAATTCCYCTTTCACTCTGTACATACTACATGAAATTAGTGAGAACACAGCATTACTTGAACAGCATTTTGGTGACAGGCAGGAAAGAGAATTTAGAAGCAAGTTTGGAGAGGGAGAACCTGTCTTCTTCCCACCCCAGCTAAATGTTGAGGCAGGAATAGTTCAGTCCAGAAGCTCCCAAGAGAAGACAAGAGCACAATGGCGGCTAGAATCTGCTTTCCTATAGGGAAGGGAAGAATAATTGTTGAGCATTGGTATTCACAGTTGATTTAGAACAAATTCCTTGAATTATATGATATCCATTTTAAATTTCTTTTCCTGCTGGTTAAAAAAAGTTGCTGAAGTGTATCTGATATACCAGTTTACTTCTCTACTAAAGGAATGGTTTATGAGAAACTGAAACAATTAAAAATGTTGCATCTTCCTCCTGCCTTCTGTTGCTGGACTTCTAATTTTACAGTGGTATTTTCTGTGTAATTCTYAATGTAATTGCTATGTGAAAAACATACAAAAAATCAATTCTGGAGGGACCAGATGCAGAGGAAGAGAATGAATAATACTTGTAATGTATTGGTATAATTTTAGGCACTGATTGAAGGATAAGGAAAAGCTCTGCTAATCTTTCAGATTAATCTTCAACAGATGAAAATCTTTAAATTGATGTTATGTTTTCACTCTTACATTTGGTATCTCAGTATTTTAAAAATGTTCATTAGGTTTTTGGGTTTTCAGCAGTCGGTGATAAATGACAGACGTTGGGATTTGCACTTTGCAGAARTGGGTTACCTCTTGTACTTATTCTGCAGAATGTTCAAATTCACATTTAATATCAGGAATCTGAGTACCCTCCTCACTGAAAGTGGGTTTGCTGTTCTGGGACACTGAAATTCTTAAGCCAAAGCTGGGTGGATTTATCCTGCTTAGGAAATCCAAACTGGCTGTCAGAGAGGGCCACTGAAATGCATCTCCCAGATCCCATGGCTGTTCCCAGGCACTCCTCTGGCATGGCAGATCTGCTGCCCTCGTGGCAGAGGGGGTCAGTGCAGGGAGGGAGCAGATGGAGTGTGTGCCCCTCACTGAGGGCACTGTGGCACCGAGGGGCAGAGCACTCCTGTGGCTGGGCTGTCCTGCTGTACAGCCCCACTGCTGTGCTGCTTGCTCTGACCCAGCTGGGCTCCCAGGGSCACMGGAGCCTGCTTGGTGCCCATGTGTTTTCTCCATGGCTGCCTTCCTGSAACTGCAGCCCAGGGCCACTGCTCTGCTGGCACAAGCCTTCCAAATCTGGGGCTGAATCTGGCTTGCAGATCATCCATTTGAATTTCCTCCCCAGCCGCACAGCACTCTGTGGAGAGGTATGGTTGGATCTTCTATGCAATCAGAAAGATTACCTAAGTGGAAACTGTGTGAAAGGAGTAGATAAGAGTATGTTTTTCCTCTCGTTCCACAGTAGTTTTTTAAACTTGACAGRTGGAGTAGTGCATATAATATTACAGTTGTATTAAATAATTTCAGTAAGATAAAAATTAGAAAGGGTTACTGGTATACCTCAATGATTCCTGGTCCTGTGTTATCTGCAAGTGAGACATGTTACCATAGACATGCTCTGAAATTTTAGTAGTATTTTTGTGTTTGAAATAGTAGGACAGAAGTTACACCTCTGAATAGTTAACAATTTATAASTCTYTGTAGTTTGGGAGAATACAGTGAACCCTGTAGTTACTCCTMAGTTTATCTCAATTTAACTGTAACATAATATTTAAGCTTCACAGTTCCCCACTGGCTAGTATTTTTTTTTCTGTTGGTTACTTAAGAGTCTGAACCATGACTTCCTGCTAGAATAAAATAGGAATGAAGACTTCTTGCTGTAGGTCTAAATTTTAACTGGGGAATTGGAGCAGAACAGCCACCAAGTGAAACTGCTCTAAATCTCAGCCATAGAGGACATAACCTCTGTTTCTTCCTCAGCTGTCAAATAGAGTGCCCTAGTTCCTTTTTCCTTTGTGTGTGGTTTCCCTCTGATGGAGTTTTTACTAACAGGTACTTTATTACAAAGTGTTCTGAGCTGACTTCTATCTTATTAGATGCTAAGGAGCTTTTACAAATGTCTCCATAAAAATATATGGCATATCTGTAAAATGGATAAATCTGCACTCTGCTGTAATGTTTTAAAACTGGAAACTGGGTGTGCACACAAAAAATGTGGTTAGATAGAAAACTGTCCTTAAATCAGAATATTTCTATGTGGTATGCAAATTTAATGACACTACTGAAAAATATTAGGCTGTTTATTAATCCGTTAGTTTATAAAGTAATTTAGGAAGGACAAGAKAAAATATTAGCTAGCTGTGGCAGGAAGACTTCTCATGCCATAGATTCAAAGATGGTTTACAKCAGTGTCAGTCTAAATATTTTATAGTAATAATCATTCTATTTCTGTGATGTGTCTGTTGGGTTGCTAACGAGCAGCTCTGTCATGAGAACAGCTTCTCCAGTTGTCATTCTTGGAGATGCTTCCAGCAACACTGGAAGCTGTGGAAAGGTCACAGATGGGGATACATTTCCAGTTGGTGGCAGAGTGTGGGAGAAAAGAAAAGTAGGTTTTGTATGTAGCTGTACATATTCTGCAAACAGGAATTCCATTCTGGTCACAAAATTCTTATTATATTGCACCATTGAGGTTTTGTGCAAACACAATTATTTCTTTAACACTGTGGGAGAGTATGCATGAGCTGGTTGGTAATTCTGTGCCATATTATGACTGTTCTTAGATTCAGATAATAGTAAATATAAAACATTTAAAATTACAGTGCAGTTCTTAAAGGATTATCATTATCACTGCATTGAATTTTGTGTACATTTATGGGAGTTTTATGGATGAAAATAATAGATGCAAGAGATGTCTTAGAATAATAGTGATTAGTAGTTTGATGTGGTATTTATTTATGGTAGTACATCACCAGGAGGTACTTAGTTGAGTTTTTAAATAGTCTCAGTAATTGTTTCTAACAGGTTTCTAACTGTTTCTTTCTGCTTTGTCTGGATGTAAAATGAAGTCCTTTATGAGATACATTGAGAATGGAAAGAAAAAGTGGGGGGAGGGGAAGCTCGTTTTACATCTTGGTAATTATATCATAAAATGCAGCCATGGAAGAGACCTAATTGCTGTGTGACTGTTGCCTGTATCTTGCTGTGAGCATAAGAGAAAGCTGTAGAAATTGTGGTGATGCAGAGATCATTTGAAAGGAGATCCCACCTACTGAGGAAATCCAACCATCTTTAATGTGCCAAATGAATATGCAACCTGCACTTGGTAACAAACTGAAGTCTCAGTAAAACTAGGGTAATGAAAATTGAAACAGGGATTAATTAATGTATTAATGCATTTTATGCCTACTGTGCTCATCTAGTAATCAGATTATTTTGTTAGATGTAATTAGAATTGTAAAAAGAATAATTATGTAATAAAGCTAACTTAAAGGAACAAAATTGCTGAAATGAAGAGCAGCAAATTGTAGATTATTTATTTTCACCTGTCYTTGTAAAGTAGAAGTGTAGTTTTTAGGTATGCTACTTACATACTGAATTGAAAAAAGTTAATAGGAGAGGAGGGAATCAGGAAATCAGTATAATCAGAAA
Organism: Alauda arvensis; assembly: GCA_902810485.1. NCBI lineage: Eukaryota > Metazoa > Chordata > Aves > Passeriformes > Alaudidae > Alauda > Alauda arvensis. Next base: position 431,941 of record CADDXX010000485.1, read on the forward strand.
TAACAGCAATATGCATGTYAGTCATCTACTCAAGTCAAAAAACATAATGATTATAAAACCTGAAATTAAGGCAGATTTACATAACCATAATAAAAGACAAAAATATGAATTATTACTGTGGGGGAAAATGGGTATGGGTGCAACCCATCCCCAGAGAAAGTAATACAAAATATTTTCAGAGTTGAATTCTATGAAACAATAGTTTTCTTAGCTTTTTTCCTTTTGCTCATGTTTTTGATACTGCTTAAGAAAATTACTCCATTAAAGGTAATTAATTTTAGCAAGGCTTATTTCAGTAGCCCACTCTGCTGAACTGGATCAAACTGTCTCCAGCACAGCCCTGCCTGTAAACATCACAAAGTCAGGGGCCAGGTKCAGGTAATTATCTTGGAGTAAAACTTGAGTCCAGTAATGCTACTTTTGGACCTTGTTTARTGAGTGAAGTAGTTAATCTCTTTGTTACCAAAAGTTTGGTCTGGATTTCTTTTTTTTGAATGTTCAGTCGTGTATGTTCATTTAATTTTGTGCTCAGTCTGATTGAATGGCTGTGTGTATTAGTTTTGGTGAGTAAGGTGATGARTTCTTTCTGAGAGGATCTTCCTGTCTGGAGCAGAAAAAGATAACCTTATCCTGTAGAAATTATCAAGAGTGCATCTCCTTTGCATTAATACAAGGAAGAGCAAACCCTTAAGACCAAATCTGGATTGAAAAATTTAGCCCTAAACTTAAATCTTCTTGGAAAAATAGATTTAAACTAGAATCTTAGAGAAGAGTGTTTGGAAATGGCTCCAATCTTTGCAAATATGTCTTCTGTTTGTTGGCATATACAGTTTGTTTCCTGTAGGTTGTACATCAACTTGGTGACAAACTGTGTGCTGATCTTAAGAAACACTGGATTTAAGTGACCAGAAGTATTYTTTCTGTGACAGGAAGATTTGGCCAATGTTAATCCACAGTGGAAATCAGTAAATAACACAGTTCTCATTTAGTTTAGTTGTGTCCTGCTTAGTCTGTGTGAAACAGCAATGACTGCTTTTCTTTCAAAAAGTTTCCACACTAGGTCTTCTTTGTTCCACAAACATTGCTATTTTTAAAAATTGGCTTTGTCTTTCACCTGCATAATATGCAGATTAAAAGGAAGAAAGAAATTACTCAGAAATTTTAAAAACAAACAAACCAAACCCTGAAAACTCCCACTTTAATTGCTAGTTTTCAGAATTTAGCAGAACTTACCATTTTTTCATTTGCTGTTGTGAAATACCAGGATTCTCATSTGGTAGAGTATCCAGCACCTTAGTCAAAGAACTATTGTTATAGAGCAGATAAGATTAAAAAAAAGTCATTGGGTTTGATGAAAACCTGCATGAACATTGAGRGGAAAAAAGCCAAAGTTACCATAGCAACCACCAGTGCTTTAGAAAATAGCTGAGTAAAAAGAGCAGAAATGTAACAGAAAATATGAGGGCCATTTCATRAAGCATTAAAAATAAAAATGAAATTTAAAGCAAATATGATTACTGCTCAGCTTTTATCTTAAAAAATCCCTGATAAGAAGCAGCTTGTCTTTATTTAAAATCAGGACCACTGCTGATAAAGTTTTAGTGTTTATTCCCCATTAGACCCTATTAAGGAGATACTTTTGTGAATTTGGTTAAGAATGATTGAAAGTTTTATGAGTTGTTGTTTGTTGGGGTTTTTTCCTTACCTTTTTTTTCCTATGCAAATGGTTTTCTGAGCAACTGCAGTCTTAATCTATACAGAAGAGTGGGCTCTGAAAATGTCCTTTATGGTGTAAACATGACTAAAAGTCCTATTAATGAATGTGGTCCCACAGTGGCACTGCTGTGAGTTGTTTGTGGGGTCAGCTGATCACAAAGCACCGCCCTTCAGGACAGGAGTGGCAAAGGCAGCCTTAAAATYCGTGGACATAAAAATTTCAGGAAACAGCTACACTGATAATGTTAGGGGTGTGAGCTGYCCATCCACAGCACCTTTCCTTAAAATAACAGGTACAGTTTATCACCTGTGCCTTTGTATCTGAACCTACATTCTGATATCAGTGATTAACTTAAAGGCTGAGCTTTCATAATTCTTTTGCCTTCTTTCTCTTTTTGAATGGAGTCAGCATTCTGCAGTGCATTGGTGTTGGGTAAGAAGTCTGGTGTGCTGCCTATATATTGCTTCATAGTTGTGCAGGATTAGATTTTATGTGGGTGAGCATCAAATGTGCATGGTATAAAATGGCAAATATCTTTTCTTTCCTAATACCTATGTGGCTGTTGTCTTAAATTTGATCTTAGTCCTCATAGAGCAAAACGGCCCATGTTGGAACCTTAACCAAATAAGAAAAGTATGGAAAAAATCCCATTATTCTGTCCTGAAAAACTGCTTCATATGAGGATTGAAACAATCTAAAAGTTTGAGTACAAAAAGGGTAACAACAAACACTTTATCCTTTCTTTATAATACAGTCTGATTCAATTCTTGCCTTCTCTTCAGAGRACTGTGTTGTTGTGTGCTTGGCTGCAGCAGTTATCCTCTCCCKTTGTTAGAAGATGATTCTGTGTGTCGTAGGAGATGATACTTAACTGTCCTCGACAGAGCTGTAGCCTGGGGCTGTGCGTGCRTGTCAGAGCAGTTGTTACTGGCATCTGTTTCTTTTGGAAAAGGCATTGTTTCTGAGCAAACAGATTTTGGTTATTTTATAAACCACTGCAAAATGAAGTATTTTCCTCTCCTCTGGTCTCATGGAAGTTTGAAACAGATGAAACATTTGTGATGAGTTCTGTATTGTAAAGTGGGTGCAGAGTTGTTTTCTCCTCTGCTGTTGTCAGAGTTACAAATACACATCTGTATGGAAGTGAGAACTGAAACTGATTAAGTTGAAATCATGAAATAATGAATTTTGTAAGAAAGAAAGGTGGTGTGAATTTCCATAGATTCCTAAGGTCCCTTCTCTGCAAAATTCACATGGAAGATCTAGAGGCACTTAGGCACTGATCTCTTGTTTAGTTGCCTCATCTAAAAACGTTCTGTAGTGCCTCTATAGCACAACTTCTGSTCCAGATCAAATGCAACAGACTTCTTACTCTCCAGTATGTGAGTTCTTCCCTAGGAATAATTAGGAAAAGGATGCATTCTGGRTGTGATCAGTGTTTCAATACAAGCCTTACATGGCATATTTAATTAATTCTTGTCTATTGTYAGGTGAGGATTTGACCTGATAAACTTTTCCAGTGTGGCTGGACTTCATGTAGTASTTTTGTGCTGGGGCAGTGGATTATAAAGCAGCCAGGTAATGAGCACAAAATGTGATGGAACAACCTGGAGCCAGGACAGAGGCAGTGGAGGTGCTTGTTCTGCTGCAGCTGGACTTTGTCACAAGTGGGTGCTGCTGCCTGATGAGCCATCATTCCTGCAGGCAGAGCCTTTGCACTGTGTGCCTGCCTCTGCCAGGGGCTTGATTGAAAAGTCCTGCAGAMATCTTCCAGATCTCAGTGTGTGGCCTTGTTGCCACCTAACAGTCTGTTCAGACTCTGGAGTTTATGTATGGTGTGCTCTGACAAGGTACTGTTGACATGTACTTTGAATTTGAAACTCATAAACACCACTTTATGAAACAGTTTTCTGTGACATCTCTGTTAAGTTCCTGAAGAACTTAATACAAGCAAAATAGGAATTGTCCTGCATTTTTTGTGCTGAGTTTGTRTAGATGTGGGGAAACTTAGCAGTGTCTTGCTGTTAGTGGGTTGTGGAAGCTTGAAACGTTGTATTGTGAGAAAATGCTGTCTGTCACTAATGTCATGAGGTAAGAACACAACTGACTGACCTCTGACTGTTTTGGTAGATGAAACTAAGCCCCACTAGGTGGTGCAAGTAAATAAACCACCTTGCAAAATACTTCTCTCTAGATGAATAAACTTGGGTCTTCCACCAAATTAAAAGATATTATTTGATTGTTTCTTTGGGTTTTTTCGTTTGTTGTTTTGTACAATAGTTATTAAAATTTAATATTTAATGCTCTGTTAGTCTGATCTTTTCCACATAACAACCTTCCTTTGAGCTGACTGTGGCATTTCCAGACATGGCATCTGCTTGCAGTATTGCCTCTCAGGGTATCTCTTGCAGTTTATCCTATGCAGTTTATCCTGTGTTTCACTTTGGGTTTGCTTACCTTTATAGTTCTACTGTGTACATACAGTCAAAACTGTTTGTTTGTTCAAAGAAAAGATTTCAAGCAGTAAGTTTTACAGTAAGGTACTATCAATTTACAGTGGAGTGAATAAGGTTCCAGTAGAAAATAATTTTGACATACCATGTATGTGGTTAGTCTGTAAGGGAATGTGTATGTCAACGAGATCAGTAGTTATATTATGTTTTATTTAGAAATAAACAACAGAAAATCACAAAAYGAAACTCCAGACCTTCATTGTACTTTTTCATTATACTCCTGAGGTGACTATAATATAACCATACAAGCTTGTGTTGTGCTTGGCTATGCCATTGTCTCMAATTCAGTCTATAGAACCTTTCAATATCCTCTGCTCTCCACTGAAAAYACCTCTTGTGCAATGGTGGTTTTACTGAAGATGCAGTGGGCCATACATGGGCAACRTATTTTTATAGCCGTAAGATCTGTAGCAAAAGTGTTTCAATAACAAGAAACCCCACATTCTTGAGATAAGTGGAAGACCCCAGGAATTTCTATTTGTAGAGAGTCATCAGCACTCTCCTTTTCTTGTCAGTAATTGTATTTCACCAGAGTTTATACGGCTTCCCTGTAGACTGCAGGCTGCCAGCTCTTGCAGGAAGGCAGCAGCGCTGCGGTGC
>CADDXX010000485.1:437213-516912 GCA_902810485.1 Alauda arvensis
AGCCCTGCTTTCCTGCTGCTGCCTCCCGTCAGTGTCCCTGTCCCAGGCCTTGCCCGCTGCCTGAGCACAGCACATCAGTAATATTGCATTATCACCTTGCAGTCCAGGACTCTGTAACAGACAGTAACTGCAGTCACTGAGCAGCTCTGTAGTGAAATTCAGTGTATTACTGTGCAGTATATTTACTGAAATGGAAATTTTTCATTTCAGAGTGGCTTAGGTATTCATCAGTTGGGATRAGTGTGTTTGCTGCGTTCATCCGAGTCTTGACAAATGCAGCAGAAGTAGGGTTTTGGGTTGGTGTTTTCATTGGGAGTTTTTTGGGGGTTTTTTTGCTGGGTTTGTTTTTCTAGGAAGTAGGACATTAAAGTATAAAAAGCTTATGCCCATGAAATCTCAGTTGACCAGCAGCCATAAAGAATGTATACACTAACCACAAACAGTTGGAGTTTTGCAATAAGATTCTGTTGTACTGTATAGCCTCTACAGAGGACACATAGAAAAATTGCAACAGAGATATTAGTCTTAAAAATGCAGAAAGAAAATAATTTTTTTCCTTAGTTTGTTTGGGCAGAGGACCAGCATGCTCAGTTGCCATCATGCACTTTGGGCTATTACTAACTCCAAAGCCAGAGTAGAACTAATGTTGATGCTAGTAGAAGGGCCTCATCAAGGACCATATAATTTAATACTCATCAAAGTATTAAAATACTTTGATATTCCTGCTGTACAAAAAACCAGTGCCAATGGTTTTGGTTATTTATATTGTAGTAGTGTGTGAGAGTCCCACTCATAGGTGAGGAACTACTGTAGATGAGCAATGGACATCTACAAGAAATATCCTTCCCTTACACCATGGTGTTCCCATTCAACAGTTTTGGTAACAGGTACATTGAGCATTCATGAAAATATGTGAGAAAATAGGTGATTAAAAAAGGAAGTTTGTTTTCCATGAAGCATATGAAACATAAAGTTAAAAGATACAAGACAATGTAAACTCTTTACTAGACTTCATATATTTGATAATGTAGCATGTCAAATTCTTTAGAATGAAATATTTTGGTTCTTGCCTGCTTTGTGCTTCTCTTAGTTTGGAGGTTTTTTTTCTTAAGCATATTACTGTGTAATTGGAGTTGTTCCATGGTTTTTCTAACTGTTACTTATTCCATCTGAAGGTGTCAGAAGAGAAATCTGGCTTCATTATCTCTGCTAAATGAACTTCCGAGTTTTGCCATAGTTTCAAAGTTGCCTTTTATGCATACATATCTACACACTATATATGTGTATATATATATATATATATATGTTGGGGATTGTGAAAGACCTTGCAAAAGCACTGGAGAGTTTGTTATTTTACATAAGGTGCACCGAGAGGCTGAAATTCTAAAAACTGAGTGACAGATTGGCATTGCGATCTTTTTTTGCTTTACACAGCTTCTTGGTGCTGGTATCTACTGATAATGTACACTTCACTTTCAGATTTCCTGATGCATTGTTCTGTAGATTATAAACATTTGCAGAAAATGACATATAAGAAATAGAAGAAGAAGAAGAAGAAATAGAAGAATGAGATAAAGACTGAGATTAGGTTAAAAATACTAGGCCCCTCCAATCTTAGCTGAAGATATAAATCATTTTTGTGTAAACCCTTGCATTTGTTTAAAAAGAAATAACATAGAACAATCCTCTGACAAAAGAGTGAACTTGCTATTTTTTTCTGTTTTATTTTTGAAAGTAAAGCCAGATGAACCCATTTGTTGTATGTACCCCACTGTTGTAAGACAGTCTTAGAAAGTCATGGYCAGCTTAAGTKTGGGCATGACTGAATACTGRAGGTTTAGTTTTAAAAGTTTAAGTTGTTTGAATTGTTTTCAAAAATAACTTCTTAATATTAGAATATTAGACATTTTTGTTAGTGTAATAATTCTACTAACATATTTTTACTGTCAGCTAGGTYCAACCCATATAGGTGTAGTTGAAAAATGTGCTAATTAATTTTTTAGGAACTTACATTTCATAGAAGTAGCTTTTGCTTTATTGCATTATAAAGAAGGTCTTTGATGGTTGCTTAAACATTGCTTGGCATTTACCGTGCTGCAGAATTGATATGTAAATAAAAGCAAACTTTGTAAATAAGCTTTTCCCCATTAAAATGGGCAGGGACATGCCTGTAGCCCTCAGAGCTGTTTGTGTTCCTGCTCTAGCCTTGTCCCTGAGAGACTGCAGAGAAAGGGTGCTGATAGCCTGTGGCACGCTCTGAGCTGCTGCATCTGGCCCTTCMCTGCAGGAGGGGCTGAGGGAATTGGAAACCTGGGCTTGGCAGGTGTCTRAGATGCCAGGTTTTGTATTTGTGTTAGGTATTTGGATGAGAAACCACCTGTGAGTATTAGAAGTTTGGCTTCTCCAGCCTATTGCTAGGCTTTGCAGCTAGGAATAACTTGCAAAATACATGTCTTGTGTAGCTATAGCTGAGAGATACTGGAATTAGTACAGCACTGAACTGAGCACAAGGACATAAAGTCCAGGGGATTTCCCCAGTTTKTGTGCCTGTTGGGAGGCTGGCAAGTGGCATGGCATGTGCTTGACCCAGGATAAGTATGATTTGCTGCTTCTGCTTTTTTTCCTGGGACCACTTGAATGGTATGGGCTTAAAGGCTATAAAGTTTGTAAAGTMACTGAACTTAACACAGAAYACTCTGGTTGGTTGGTATACAGTARTCTGTGCTGGASAGGAGACAAGTCCTTTTTSGTTCTAATACTGTGAAATAAGTGAGACAGAAAGGCAGCYCATAAAATACTAATATGAAGAAAAAGGATGATTGTTTTAAGGAATCAAGCATTAATAGATTCTTTGTCCAGCAGATTCCATAACTTGCAGTACCTTGGCCTCAGAGAATATAATGTCTAAGTGTTTGTRTTTGAACTGGAGGTTTCATCTGCCATTAACAAGAGCAAACAATCCAGAATGCAGATAAAAGTAGTGCACAAGTCATCTATAAATGAAAGAAAATCATGGTCCCAGAGATAAGACTGATTAAAGAGCTACATACATTCTATGCAGCTTTCTATGAAGCAAAGCCCTTCTAAAGTGGTTAGCAACATAWTGTTACATAGGTACATGCATTGACAGGAGAATAAGGCATTTACTGCTGGCTGGCTGGAATGCTGCTCAATTCTGACTGCTTGTGGCCACTCTTAGGACCCTTCCAGTTGGCTACAGAGGAGAACAGCAGTGGTGAAAAAGGGGAAAACAGCTGGTTAAATTTTGTAGTATAGTGTTCTGCAGTTCTTGGTGTATCCTGTTGTCTGCATTATGGAAATGTGTTACTGATCATGTTGTAGCAAAAAAGATCAAARGCAACATCTAGTATTCAGGAGAGACATGATTGCACAGTAAACAATTTCTCAAAAGCCCAGAACTGTAATTTTTATGATTAATTTTCTGAGCACCTAGGGTATAGCATCTTTCAAGAAAATCTGGGTCTATTACTGGTACCAGTATATGCTCTGTTATACACTTGTACATAGAAGTGCAGTTGGTGCCTTCCCTTGTCCCATCCATAGGGGCTGGAATCTGCCAGGAGGATCAGCAGCCCTGCTGTAAGGGACCTGGAGGTGGTGATGGGCACTCAGCTGCCTACTGAGCTACCTGAGGATGTGTCTGATCAGCAGATTGAGCAATACTGTTACCATTTCTCTTGGATGATGCTGAAGCCCTACCTAAAACATTGTGTCTGGCACTTGGCCTTCCCCTTCAATAAAGATTTTGAGAGGGGTTGCCAAGATGGTCAGGGCCAAGGGCACACATCCTGTGAGAGAGGTGGGTGACAGATTTGGGCTTGCTTGCCCTTTAAAGGCAGAAATGTAATAGCAGGCTGCAGCTGTTTGGAATGCAGTCACAGTGGTGGTTCAGGTAAACTCTTCTTGTGGTAACAAGAAGCATTGGTTGTGGCTTGGGAGGTTCAGGTTGTGCGTGAGGAGAAATGTTTGCAAAGAAGGGTGAGTTAGCACAGAGATGTTGTGGAGGTTGTGAAGATTCAGCTGGGCAGAGCTGTGGCTGACCTGACCTCGTGTTGGGAGGCTGAACCAGAATGGTCTCTGACAGTACCTTAGAAACAAGATTTCTGTGATTCTGTGTGGTTACTTCCCTTGATGGGCTGGAGTTGAGGGTCAAAAAAGCAAAATAGGAAGCTTGAAATGAAGGGGGTAAGGTAAAAGGTCTGAGGATGGTTTTGGGTAGAGAACAGGCAGAGAACACTGCTACTTTGACAGATTCGTGTACTGAACTAAGCAGTCTCATGAGACATTAGAGCTGGATAGTGCATTACATAACTCATGGACTGAAAAAATAGAAATATATACTGTAGGTGTAGAAATATTGGGACTTAAAATATGTGTATTGTGGGGTTTTTAGAAGGTGCTTGTTGAAGTGTAACAATGCAAACCAATGCAGATACATTGTTTAGTTTGAATAGGTGCAGGAAGSAACCGTAGATTTAAACACAAAATGAACTGTGCTATAAAGACTAATTGTGGCCACTAAATAATGGAACTGCTATCCTGGCACATTCCCAGRTTAATTCTTTGATTTAAAAACATCTTCCTACTGATTTTCCTGACTTGCAGTGCACTGGCAGGTGGTGTTGAATTGGTCTACATAAAGATCAGGCACTGTGGATAAACTTCTAGTTGAGGAAAATGAGCAAGCATGCTTTATTCACCTGAAAGTACAATTCCAACATGTACTGGTAGCAGTATTTAAACTGCATGTGTGATGTGGTGGCATGGGAGGATTTGGAGTTTCTTCTTTGAGATTSCTGTGAAATTCAGTCATGGGTTACCAGACACAGAGCAATAATAACCTGTGTGGTTTTTAACCMCTCTTGGAAACATTTCCCATGCAGTTAGGAGGGAATGGATTCAGGCAGCAAATATGCAGCCTTGGTTCTTAAGGACAGCCCATATGCACTTCAAACTGGATCAAATGTCAGTTTGTGGGTAAATGCTCAGTGAGGTGGGCAGTGCTCTCTTTTGTCTGGTTTGAAGCATCAGTAGAAGCTCCTCTGATATTGCTGGACTTGTCTTTATAAATATGCCCCAAGTTAGGGAAATTTGTCACTTGTACTCTTTTATTTTTTCCCCCACAAAACCTGCCTGTTGTGAGAATGAATTAGCATTAAGCARTGAGCACCTACTTTTAGCTGTGGACTCAAATGGTGATTTTCAGTGATAGAGGAGAGACTTAGTGTGTCTTTTTATCTCCAACTTTTGATTAGCATTTTGTGCTTCAGCAGCATCATCATGTGGAAGTTTTAAATTAATTCATAAGAGATTTTCTAATTTACGTAAAATGTGGAATAGTTGAGATAACAAAATGAAGTCCTGTAGGTCATGTGGTTTCCAGCAGCAGGAAAGTCAGTTCTGCTTACTTAAGCTAATATTCTTTTTAATTCCTTCCCTGTGTCTTGCCTCAGAATAAAAATAGGAGCAGGCAGAACAGAGAATCCCTTCAGCAACATTTTTTGACAAAAGTCATTGGCTAGAAAAGAGGAGAGAGACAGTACTGGTCAACCTGTGTTAAAACACACTATAGATTTCTGTTACCTCTTTTTAGGATCTTAGGATGGCTAAGAATATGTGGCTTGACAAAGGTTAATCACCTGAAATTCTTCACATAAGAAATTGTGTGGATCACAGAAAGACAGAGGAAACATTTGTTTCAGTCAATTTCTRTCCTGTTAATGAACTCAGTGTGTCTGGCAGACTCTGGGAACAYCAGCAGACCTTTTTGTGATCAGGTCCAAGAGAAAGTGCTGTGCTTTCACAGACTTGAGGTATTTTTTTAAACTCCAGGAAGAAGTCTATGTGACTAGTTTGGGTCAAAATCTTTCACATTTATTTGAAAAGAAATGAGCAGGTTACAGAAAGTATTTTCTCTTTCTGAACTGTAAGATGTTTTGCTGCTTTATTCCACAGGAATATCTCTCTGTAAAGGCCAGCACAATGAAGTAGTTAATTTTTTGCCACAATGCAAGTCAGTAGCTTCCTTCTTCAAAAAATTATAGAACTGATTGTGTCTAAGGATGATTTAATTTTTCATTGCATCAAAGATATTTTTGCTGTCAATTTATTATTTCCTTTATCTCCGTATTCTATTGTTCGTTTTTCTGCAGTCTTCCTTTGAAGCTGTCTTTGATAGTCTGCCACCTGCTGCAGTAGGTGCTGCAAGCATTATTGAGTGGAAATCCCATGTGGATGAGAATCTTGGCTGTACCTGTACATTTCCACCACAGCTCCCTCCTCTCCTCRTCTTTGGGTGTGCACTGATGGTTTTCCCATCCAAAGGTGTTCAGCCTGCAGAGCAATGCAGGGCCAAGATGAGTGTTAGTGTTGTGAGACAGCCCTGCCCAGTCCCACAAGGTCAGCCCCCAGCTGCCCGTGTACCAAAGCCCAGGACCAGSTAGTGAAGGAAGTTGTTTGCATTTTAGGTCTTCACAGGGAGACATCCACACTCACCTGAGCAAACGTTGTAGCAACAAAATGTACTCTGAATTTTTACCCTTTAAGTGAAGAAACTGTGCCAGGAAGGAGACGTTGTGAGCAAGTTCCTTGGAAGGATGATGCTCTCAAGTATTTGCTTCTCTTTGTGACTATGCATGTGGTAAACAGTCATGTAGGCAAGTCTGGCATTCTCCAATAAAGATGAGAAAAGCATTGATGAGCAAACTTTTGAGAGAAGAGCAGAGTTAACCATGATCTCACCTTTTCAAGCAATGGTGTTTTCCATGTACCTTAGTGCTTCTGTTGTTYAAATATACCCAATTCTTAAATATGTATGAAGTTAGTATTTAACAGATAGATCAAGTACCTGGCATCAATCCAAGGTCTAATTCTTAATCTTCTGTACTATGGATATGGTAGATAAATTTCTCAATGGCCAATTTTAAAAACTATTCACTCAAACCCGACATAGCCCATTTCAGCCTCTCTTTAATAGGAAAGCTAATAACTTTTTCTGATGTGGTGCATAAAGCTCTGGTATTTTGTTTTCTTTTTATTGCCAGATGCAAGTGTGTTCMTGTGTTTACAGTCAATAAAGCTATCAGTGCTATACAGAGGTTTAGATTAATATTTGCAGCCTTTCAGTGCTGGGTATCAGGTTTAGGCACTGCTGTGTTTTTGCATCCCTTGGGCTCATGCTGYCTGTCCGAGCAGTTGCAATGTTTCCACTCAGAGCTACTTCTGCAAGTGGGACMGCCCATTCCAGCATTTCCACTCACATTATTCACAAGTCATGTCTCAAACRAGCCAAGCAGCACTTGAGCAGTACAARTTGTTTTGTGTCTACAGAAKAGAAAGATGGTGATCCCCAACCCCCTTCTTCTCATGCAYTTTTGTCTCTGACAGCCTTTTGTACCCTGTTCACACTCTGACTTCCAGTTTGTATGGCTTCCAAGAAAGTTGATTCCTTATTAGCACTTASCATCAAGGAACAGGAGTTTCAGARGAGATGCAATATTACCTGTATGTGGGTCATGGGTGAAAGTCTGTGACCTCTGAGCCATCAAGTTTGGAGAACATATAAGAAGGAAGAAACAGTAGCCTTAGTCCTGCTGCCTGCTATAATTAGTGAATGTTTATATTAACCCAGAGAACCAGGTTTTATGTTACCTAGACTTTTCTGTCTCTTCACTGTCTTAACAGCCCATTTCTGCCATGAGCAAACCAGTTTGTGATCACACGTTGTACTTTTTTCCCCTGTATTTTTGTAATACTTGTATGAGACAGAATCCATCTCTGCCCTAAAGCCACTGCAGCTATTCTGTGTGGAAGACTCTGGGCTGGGTTAGCACTTGTTGGGAGAATGTGCCACCTCCTCATGCTYGGAATTTATTTTTCTTTAGCACACATTGACTTTCTCCCTTAAGAGTGAGCATGCAAATATAAATAACAAATAAGATATTTCACCAAATATCTTGACACATTTTACTGGATTTAGATTCACTTTCCACAGTTTCTGTTTCATGCTCACTTTCCTTCATCTAAGAGTAGTTGCAGTGGCAGTATAAAAATAACTCTTAAATTGAATTTTTCAAGATCCTCCTCTTCTGCTATCTCTTACTGCTTCCYACTTCTCTTCTGATTTTACATTTCTTTCTGGTCTTCTCCCTGAAAATCAAGATCTCCTTATGCTTTGCATTACAAGCTGTCAGGCATGATGCTGTGTATGCTGATATGCCACTGTGTTAGCTTGCTTTGCCACTGTTGGCAGCACTCTGCTGTCATGCTCAATTGAGACAGAAAGGACTGTTTCTTACTGGAAAATTAATTCATGAAAAACTACCTTTGTTTCTTTAATATAATTGTTTTGAAAGAAATTAACATACAAAGAAAACTGTATTACAGCACATTGGCCTTTACTTTTATAAAGGTTTAAGTGTCAAATATGAATGAACTAAACACAGYGAGGCCAACTAATTTAGTGAATTACAGCCCCAAATTACCATATGTGATCTGAGCACAAATTCCATCAGCTGAGATGGTTTTTGCATTTGGATTTTTTTCCTGACRTAACTAGTTTTGAGCAAAAGGGAATGCCTCCCCAGGCATCTGGAAATTATCTCTGGAAGGAGTAACCAATTTGCTTGTGCCCCTCTGTGAAAGGGAGAAACAAGGTCAGAAGAATTTCATTGGAGATGATCTTTATCATGACGTGTTCTCTTCCTCCACCCTCCTCCTTCCAGAGGAGGAAGTGGAACATCCTGTTCTGTGTTGCCCTGTTTCTCCTCTCTAAGCCTTTTTTGAAGAGGACTGCCTTTTACAGTCRAGGAGTGCTGGTGGCTGCTGTTCCTAGGGCTAAAATGAAGGAGCAGTTTCTCAGCAGGTTTCTTTTCCTGGGTACAAACTGCCCTGATGGGCTTTCTTYGATCCATGGCAGACCAAGATAACCAAGATAACTTCCTCAAAGGCAGGCTGAGGCTGCAGCTGTGCCTGTGAGTGAGGCTGATGTCCTGTCCTGCAGTCACATCAYTGACAGTGTCACTGTGGCCCTGTTRCCAGTGTGGCCCAYCCCAGCTGGAGAACATCTGTGAATGGTTCAARGCCTTACATCTGCCTGGAGCAGCCAGTTTGGGATGCAGCCCCTGCTTTGGGGGAGAGAATTCACCCATTTGTGAGCTGTGCCATGGGGTTTGATCTTGCTGGCCATGAGCTGTCTCTGTTCTTACACAAATGACTGGTTAAAATACATCCTTTGTGCCCACTTGCAAGGGATTTTRGGCTTATCTGCAGGAGAGAAGAATCAAAACTCTTCTGTAGATTTGACAGTTAAGTACATCACTAAAAACATACACAAAAAGTTCATGCAGAAGTTTTGAGAAAACAGGTCTGAACTTCTCTTCCAAAATACTTGTGTATGTGTGTGAAAACATTTTATAGTGTGGGTGTATAAATGTAGATGTTTATTTAAATACATTAGAATGTCCACCTACCTAATCTATATCTTATAATTKATTTATGTATAAAATGTAGTGTAGTTCAAGTGACTTGGTTGAAAGAAAGAAAATGTCTTGATGTTGAAAGGCTCCTATCAGTGTAATTTCAATTTAAATCTAATTACTTTAAAATGAATGTTTATATTACTCTCCCCTTCCTCTTTTTTTTTAGTTAAGCTTCCTAAGGCTTAAAATTATCTTGGTAATTTTTCTTTATCTTTTTTAATCCTTTGTCATTTGAARAAAGGTGTTTTTTCCCTGCAGTTGACAAGGAGTGTGTTTGACAGTGCAAGGGAATGCTGATTCTGTCTAGACAGAAAAATTGCCAAATGTACAAGGTCCAGACAGACAAGCTCTTTTTTTTTATTATTTCTAACATTTAGTTTATAGTAATTTTAGATGTTACTTTCAGCTTCAAGTGTTTAATTCTGGGACTTGAGGTACTCTTTTTTTTATTCCCCCAGATTTGCAGTGTACCTGTAAAAACTATAGAGATAAGCATTCAAGATATCGGTGGATATTGTGTTGTGTGTACAGGTCTTTCATATCTAGAACCATGGCTAAAAAATGGGTTTATGTAGTTGGTATCCATTAATCAAGGTGTTGTGTCAGCTAACAGGCTCCCAGCAGAGCAGAAGTTATCTCCAGTTCACACTGACTGTGGTGTGTTTGCCAGTCAGGACCAGAGATGGAAAGCAGGGAGGAATTGAGTGGCAAGATTCCTTCTGCACACTGTGGTGGAGTTGCTGAACCCCCTCTAAGCTCTGATGGTTGTGTTGGACTACAATAACAGTGTATTTCATGTTAAAAGTATGAATTCATCATTGTCATAATAATCYAAAAGCTCTAAAAACCATATCAGTAAATGAGCTCTAGCTGTGGACCAGCTTCAGTAGTTCAGAGCCTGCTTATTTAATTTTTCTTAAGCACATTAAACGGTTCTAGGCAGGCTGTCACTGTGATGTCTGAAATATTGCTGTGCTTCTTTTGTTCTCTGCTTTTAAATTTCTTATACAGTAAGACTGTCATAGTTTCACACTCTGTTCATTACAAATTTCTAGATATTCAGACTCTMATTTGAGCTTAAAGCCTTTCAAACCACAGCAGAAATTCAGTAGTGGAAAAGGGAAGAGATGTGCACTTTGTCCTCTTGTTTTGCACAGCCTGTTGACTCCCAGTGCAGACACTAAGCCTGTAGTTTCTAACTCTTACCTGGCAGCTGGTCTGCAGGTCAGTTAACCCAGCAGGTGTGGATCCTTTCTGACTAGAATAGGTATAAGGTTTGAGCCTGAAAAATAATGTCTYGGCCACAGTTTTTGTCTGAAAATAATTTTGCACCAGCTTTAGAGAAGGGCCTTGTTTTTGTCAGGATCTTTTCTTCCCCTTCATTTCTTGTCATAGTGCTCAAATTCTTATATTCAGAACTCTTCAGAAAAGAAGAGGAATGGCTGATGAAAAACTTGAGTGATACTTTGAAAATGTAGCGCATGCTGTGCAGTTCCAGTAGATGAAAGCAGCATGGCTGAAGGGTTTAAAGCATGCTTTCATATTAATTTACTATCAATTTAATATTCTTTTAAGACACTGCCTATGGATTCTGATTTTTTAGCTGCAACCACAGTTTATTCAAAGTTTAAAGGGTTATGATGTATATCCTTTGTGAAGTATTCACTCTTTTTTCACACTAGCTTTTTGGTAACCAGGAGTACACACTGCTGTGCTGGCAGATGCAGGARTATTTGTGGTGGTGAACTTGTACCACATCTAAACACTGCTGTGCACTTGCAGCAAAAATGGGAAATGGTGAATAATTCCTCCTGCCTGTTGAGATGGTCATATTTGAGTTAYGTTGGCAGGATTGAGTGGAGAAGCTTGTATTGTTAACAGTACTGAACCTGCTCTGTAAATGCATAAGACTTTTTCTCCATGGGGATTTCAATMCAGCTTTCACCAGTCCTTGTTCACCTAAAATGAAATTTAAAGGTTGTCTTAGGTTTCTGCTGCTAAATTTGTGCTTAATGTCAGAAAAAAAAAAWAATCCCACAATGTTACACACATTTCTGTTTACTACAAATTTGTCCTTTAACTCAACTTTATAAGAAATATATTCCATTACTGTCATAAAATACACTTTTTTTCATTTTAAGCAAAACAGTGTCCCTGAAACACCTAATTTCATKAATTTAATTTGGTAAACACTGTACTAATGTTGACAAATGTGAACTTACTTTCTTCCCAGGCTTCCAGAGGAGGAGTTGGCAACAGAGCCTCTAAAATATGCTGAACAACTTCCTGTAGCTCAGATAATACACCAGGTAAGTCTTTCTATTTTAAAAATTCCTTTGAAAATAAAGAACATCTGTAATACTTGAACTGCTTTTCTGGGTCACACAGAATGAATGTCCTCATGCTGGAAGTATGTATAAACAAGATACTCTTGTTCAGATGACAACTATTAAATTATAAAACTTTCATTCTGAACATGGCAATGAAAAGATGCTTGCTGTATGACATGGTTAACACTTCAGAGCTACTTGTTAAAATTGTTGTGTGTCTGCTGGTAGAAAAGAAAAAAAAATCCATTAATTTCTCCAAATTTGCATCTTGACCTAAATCATATTCCCCTTCCTGAAAAAACAGCCAAAGTATGGAGTCATTATTGTGGAATAATTGTCATSATGAGTTGAGCAGGGAAAACAATCTCTCCTCCTAAACCAATTCTGAATAAGCACCATTTTTATTTCTAACTACAGCAGTGGCATCATACTTTCTGCTTTGAACAGGGTTTTTTTATTTGCTTTTTTGTTTTGCACAATTAAAAAAGGTTTATATTTTTCCAACATTGTGCCTGCTAACTTCGTCTTTATTTAAATGCAGTGCTCTGCTATTGATTTAAGTAAACAAATGAGGGATGAYGTGGAGCCATAGAAGCTGGTATTGAAGTTTTTATTGTAAAATGTCTCCCCCAATTCATGGCAAGGAGGAGGAAGAGATSTTTTCTGTGCAGAAGATTCTGTATTCTTTTCTTGCTTTTTTCTCAGAGTTCAAGGCCTGGTTTTCAGTCCATCCTGCTGGTAGATCAGGTACCCAGCTTGCATTCAGGTGTCTCCTCATTCTGTGCTGTCAGCCACAGAGGGCTCTGCCTGTTGTTTGGAAAAGCTTATGGCCAAATTATATACATAAAACTTGTGTCAAACATGACTGGGGAGACTTAGCATTCCCCTTCCTGGGGATGCCTTAAAGGATGCAAAATTATCTATTCTGTRATTTTTGAATTKTSTCAAAATAAAATAAATAATTGTTAAACTTTGTAGATGTGAGTCCTGCTTCAGGGACAAGGAGCTATRGTTTTCTTAAGTCAGGRCCAAACAGGTCACATCACTGTTTTCCTAATGGTATCTTGGCCCTGTGGAATCTTTCAGGTAATCAAGTATGCTCTGRAAWAWTGACCTGAAATTTGGGGAAGRTAATGACAGTTCATKCTTGGGAGGCAGAATGCTGCACTGCCTTGAGATAAGGAAAACTTCTGGACTGRAAACTGGGACTTGGTACKGGTCAGAGTAGCACTAAGCCAGATATGCAATGTTAGATAAAGCTCTGGTTTCAGGCTCAGCTGTTTTTAAATGCTTGAAGATCAAGAGGAACAAATAGAAGTCCACCAAGTCCCTTAATAGAATTTTGTAAACAACTTTATGTGTATTAATTATTATCGTAGATCTTCSCAAATACCTTTGTCAATACATGTTTTAAAGCTTTGAGTCTCATGCTGCAGGCAGTGCTGATTTTACCTTAAAGGAAACATAAGCTTTATTTTAAGACCTTAAAGTGTACAAGCCTTTCCTGCAAGTTGTAAACACAAGGGATTTTAAAACTTTTGGCTGAAATCTGTACCTTCGGGAAGAATTTCTGATGTGTTCAGAACATGGAAGATTGGAAATCAGGAGCAGTTTGTATGTCAGGAACTCCCTGGTGTTGTCAGAGCTTCAGATGACCCAACAGCCTGCAAATGTCACATTTAAAATTCTGTCTTCATGCCTGACTCTCTGCATAAATGAATTAAACAGCAGAGCAGGCAGCCAGTCAATATGTTCTTAACAGTGAGAGAGAGCAATGAAACAGTTTGAGGGTTGTTTGGAATCAGTAAATAGAAAGTGCATGGAATGGCTCACCTAGAAGAAAATCTCAAATAGGAAACAGAATTAACCTTTCAAATGGCTGAGGAGAYGAAATGTCATAGCAA
The DNA here is from genome assembly GCA_902810485.1 of Alauda arvensis. Taxonomy (NCBI): domain Eukaryota; kingdom Metazoa; phylum Chordata; class Aves; order Passeriformes; family Alaudidae; genus Alauda; species Alauda arvensis. The sequence goes on from CADDXX010000485.1 coordinate 450,948, forward strand.
TATTTTTACAGCATTAGGTGGGCAGTAACCACAGAGYGTTCATTTGGCTGCTGTGGGTTACACTGCAATTGTAGAATATTGKAGAATATTGTGCTGTGGAACAACAAAATTCTGAGTCCATGTGCTCTTACCTGCTTGCTGAACTTGCCAGTAATACAGAGCTGGGCTCTGCACAGGGCAGCAGAACAGACCCAACAGAACTGCAAATGTCTTGGATGCAGAGAGGCCAAATGAAAGGGCCGTTGTTTAGCTGTGGTGACAGGGAATTTGGCACCATGCCCTGGCTGTGAGGCTGATGCCCTGGCTGTGAGGCTGATGCCCTGGCTGTGAGGCTGATGCCCTGGCTGTGAGGCTGATGCCCAGCTGAGCATCACTGCACCAGCACCATGCTGAGTTAGCTCTGCAGAGAACCCCTTGTGCCCTTTTTGAGGCACAAGTGGGACAAGTTGTGCTGGTGCCTTGTGTATATGGAAAAGGTTTTGGGGTTTTTTTGCTCTAAGAAAAAAGGAGGAATCATAAGAAACTAAAAAATGACAGGAGTAAAACCAGTGAATAGTATTTGTGGTGTTATGATGCTGTTTCCAAATGGATACATACTCTAGACATCCATAATAGCATCAGTGCTGTGTATTTATAGCATAAATATACATTACAATTYCACAGTGGTGGACAGGTATCCTAAATCAGTATAATGTATAAAGTACATTTTAATTATACTTGCTAGCCAACATAGCCACCAGTACTATCCAATTTTTTTCACTGTAAATTTATTCTCCTGAACACTACTAAAATGCTCCTTGTGCTTTTAACTGAAATAAAAAGCCTGTAGTGCTTGGTAAAGGAATGCAGTCATTAATATAAACTTGGAAAAGTTGAGCTTTCAGAGTAATGCCCACATGAGACAACCTTTTTAGTGAGATCCTCTCTGTACAGCCATGCATACAATACTGCTACTTACAGTAAGTTTATGCTACTTAGAATGAGGTTAAAAAAAACCAAAACAACAAACTCCAAACCAAAACTCAAACTAGAAAGASGAGAAAAAAGGAGAGATTACTTTAATTCTGCACTTGCCTTTAGTCAAAACAGGACTGGTGGAAGAGCAGGGAAAACTGCATTTGAGAAGATTGTTTCCATTTATCATAAATGAAATTCATTGCTGGCCTTGCAGTTCAGCAAGTCATTTTAATAAAAGTACCTAACTTCAGTGCCAGGTGCTTGTGCTTGGAATGTCACTGTGTCTTAACATATTTGGCCTWACCAGGATTTAGGATATTGAAGAGACTTAAATTGTTACAGGTGTCTTACTGATGGAAGAATGTTTTATTGATGAAAGGCACATTTCAGCAGATGAACACCAGATCTCCTGATGGTGTTATAATTGAAAACAAAATGAAACAGCAAATTCAGACCACAATCAACTTGCATACTTATTTTAGTCCATTTCAAACCATTAAGCAGATAAACGAACATGCTGTTAAACCAGGAAAGTATTTCAGGAAAGTGAGTTGCAGCCTGTAGTGGAAATTGCACAATTTACTTGAAATCTGACATGGTTTACAGTTGCAAATTTACTTAAAAATAAGGAGTTCCTTAGGTATTTTTTCATGGGGGGAATGTTACATGTAATATCCGATTAAATTAGACAGAGTTTCCTTTTGGAGTTGTAAGTTTGTTTGATTGGTAGAAGTTTTAACCTGTGCTTTTCTGTTGCCTCTCCATGAGAAGCCTGAGTGGRAAATGCCCTCAGTAATTTTAGGAGATCCCTGGGAAGCTGTGCATTGAGGGAGTGTCTSTGTTCCAGCTGGAGCAGGCTGTGGGAGCTGGGCTCAGCTCAGCCTCGGGAGCTTTAGGGAGCTGCTCCATCCATTCTGCTCTGGGGGTGCTGGCTGCAGTCACCATAGGGAAATTAAATAGGAAATTGATGGAAGATGRTGGGAGGGCGTCTCCAGAGTTAAAAACGCTCAGACTGATGGCCATCAAAGGGTACTGCAGGGTGGCAGTGCTGCAGTTGTTCTGGCAGGAAGGCCTTTGTTCCCATCGTTTCTGTGCTTCTGCAATAAGCTTGCAGCCATGACCCACCCCACCCTTCCCGCAAATAAAATCATTTTGCTTTGAAGATCAATTTTTTGTTCATTCTCAGGGCCTCCTTCTCACACTGTAGAGGGCTGTTAGTTTATTGCATTTGTTGATGTTATTCTGGTTTCATGCTGATTTAATTGACAGAAGTTTTCTTTAGTAGCATTTGCCAGAAATTGTTGAAACTGTATTAGGAAAATAGAACACACTCTGCTGTATAGATTTTTTTTGAAATATCTTTTTATTATCTGTARCACAACAATTTTGGCTCTCAGACTTAAAATGTTTTCACAAACATTAAATTAAAGTGGGTTTATGTGGTTTACGATCTTTGTGAAATGTTCAGTATGAAAAGTAACCCATCACATGCTGATACAGTCTTGRAAATATGACTTTAAAATTCAGGGATCACACTGGTGCCTTGCCCATTGCCTTGTAGCTGCCCCTTGGCAGTTTATACATTTTTGGCGTTCCCTCACTCCCAGTCTGCTTCTGTCCTGATAGTGGAGTCTTGGTTCCTGTAAATGTTTTATAAAGCCATTAGTGTTCAGAATTTTGGTTAAGCATGCAAGGTGTTTATTAGCACARCAGTAACCCAGGTTTTTATTTTTGATGCAGACAGTAGGGTTTGTTTATGAATATTAATTTATTAAAAATTTTAAAGTACTTTGATAAGAGATACTTGGATTTTACTGTCTTTACAGGCTAAGAGGTTCAAAAGCAGCTTGTAGTACTTAGATGTCTCAGGTTCAATGTGTAAAGTTTTAGACACAGCTATTTATACATTCTTTGAAAATCCATTCATGTAGCTGTGTTTGAAAATAACTTTGAAGTGTGGCTTGCTTTTTAGAACTCTGGTCATGGTATTCAGCTGGATGATGTCAGAGATAAAATACAACTTTTCACCAAAAGGTCCAGGTTCTGCTGCACCTGCTAGCACAGACACAGGTCTGCTCAGGCAGGGATAATTCTCTTTGTCAAAAATGGATTTTGTCAGGATGATTGAAAATYGAATTTTTCATACCAAATATCAAAAAGTACCCTGACTTCAGAGTCCAGCTTTATTTTAACAAAATACATCGCTTGGCTTCCCCCCAGAAAGCCTTGTGACATGTCAGCCTGCCCTGGGACACCTGCCTGCTCAGGCTTTACCMCTGCAGTCCTGAGCAGTGTGCTGCAGTGTCCCCTTACCATGGCCACTTCTTGTGTCACTTGGGAGAGTCTGGAGAGCAGCAGCCTGTCCTGCCAGTGCTCACATCTGTCTGTGCAGACTACAGGTGAGAAAAGCTGGCCATGGAAATATGCTGACATCCTCTTCCTCACCAGCTCACCTGCAGTGGTTTTTGGGGCTCAGCATTCTGTGCAGAGCTGAACACAGCTGTGCTGTACCCCTTCTGCTGAGCCAGCCTTTCTTCATCTAGGGCACTATGTATGGAAGTTAGAAATAATTGTGTCTACTGTGTTTGGGTTTTTTCTATTTCTTTTCTGTATTAAACATATGCTTGTGAGTTGTTTAACCTAGAGGTGATTTGGCTACATTTTGTAACTGTAATGGAAGTGGTCTCAAGTGGACTGGATGTCATCCAGCACGTAAGAACTTGCTTTTTCCCTAAATTGTAAACAGTATATAGACTTCTCTTACTGTTGCATGACTTAGACATTATTTAAATCTTTTGAGCTTTTTTAAACTTGAATGCTACCTAGTAGAAAACTCGGTGCTCAAAAGGACCAAAATAAAAAAAGCTATTACTGCACACTTTTGCCAACCAAACCAAATATGTCATTAAGCAGCAGAGGTATTCCTGCCAACGCCTTGTGCTACTTGGTGCATATAGGTGCTTTGATGTTCACTTCCTAAGATTTCTTCTAATACGAGGTTTGATTTAAAAAGTTGAGTAGCAGAATCTTGCTGTTTGTATGAGTCATGTAATGTATTAAAAATGGCACAGTCCCCTGTTTCTCTGACTCACTGCAAGAAATCACCAAACCCAGTCTTGACTTGGTTACAGATGGTGCCGATTTTTTACTGGCAAACCATTAAACCAGAGATTTTTCAGGCTTTTTTTTTCATCTAGTGAACTACTGCAGAGTCAGGAATGGTACTCAGGACCTTCAATGTAATCCAGTAGTTGGCACAAACAGTAAGGTTGTCTCTCTTCTTCTTCAGAAATTACATAGCTCATTAGCCACATGAAATTTCATAATATTCCTGAAATACAGCATATCTGAACGCAGCATAAAGTATTTTGGTAAAATAGAGAAAATGTAATTTTTAAAATTTGCTGTTGTTTTTCTCATCAGTTTTTTCCAATCACAGAATACCATGATGTGGAGCAGAAATTACTGATCATTTGTTTTTACTGACAAGACACAGCTGCTTCTGTTTTGTTATGTTTTTCCATCTGATCATGATCTTCCCTTTTGGAAGCAGAGATGTAGTAAAGCAGTCTCTTCTCTTCCATCTTTCCATTAAAGGACTCTTGTGGGTGATCACTCTCTGCCTATCCAGGACCATTATTTTATTGTTTCTCAACCACRGGGGAAGTTCTGCTGGTTTATCTCTTTGTTGTTGGGATATTACATGGAGTCTCTTCTTACTCTTTAAGACAGAATAAAGATAAGTATCAGAATTATTTTTATTTCAAATGCCGCCCCCCAATTCTTAAAAATTTAGCAGCAATTATGGGAAACCTCATTTCTGTAGGGCTGGAGTGCCAAAGTGTTAATGCATGGGGAGCACTTCCTTTGTCTGCTCACAACAGTGCTTAGCAGAGCCAGAAAAGAACCATGAGTGCTTTTTGTTGCTGACCAAGCATTACAGGAGAACTGAATGTAGTATTAGATTTTTCCAATTATAGCTGAATACAATGGATTGAATAACTAAATGCATTGAAAGGTATCTTGCASAAGGAACCTGAACAGTCAGCTGTGCAGTTCTTGTTTTTAACTGTTTCATACTAGAAATACCACACTGAACATTTTCTGTAAGCCAAGAAGGGGAAATTTTGCCTGTTCCAGCATCCCAGAGATGTCTGAGATGGTGTTTGGTAGCTGCTTCTTGCCAGAACTCTTGCATGCATGCTCCACCTTTTCTTCCCTGCTTATGCATTAAAGCATGCAACTTCACTGCCTTCCTTGCATTTTTTAAAAAGTGAAACCAAAGTATATTTTAAAAGCAGTAAAAGAATGACCTGTGTTTCCTCTTACACACTATTAAGAACAGTTAATTGGGCAGTTATCAAAATGTTCTGTTTGATGTGTGTGTACTTTATGARCTCTGGGCATCAGTAGAATCCAGTTTCTGCTGTCATGTCTTGGAATGTGGCTTTGTCCCCTCTTCCCAGAGCTGGCTCCCAGCAAGGTGACAGGAACCCCCAGGCCATRCTCTCCCTCAAAACCAGTCTCCTCTTCAGGGAATTGCAGTAGCAGGCGTGGATGCACCTGATGCAGTGTTTTCAGAATGACTGCTCTAGGCTGTSCAGCTCCTGCAGTTTGGACAAAGACATTTTAACTCTGATCTGTCAGTTTTCTGAGGTCATGTCTCTTTTCTCTTTCCCAACCTGTGAAACCCTGACATGAACAGATTGGCATTTTATCTCCATTCTTCTTTGGCACAGGATGGGAGATGAGTTTGACAGACAGCTTGGAGCAATTTAAGGGGCTGCCCCTCAAGTGGCCACACTCCASTCTCACCACAGTCCTGGTAGAGTCCTGTGCTCATTAAGCACAGCAGTGGTGCAAAATACTGCTTGAAAAAAATAAGRGTATTTTTCATCCTGGCTGGGTATGTGACTACAGAATTTCTAAAGCCAGCTAGGATAGGAAGTATCAGTTACAACTGATAAAGTGTACTTGTGTTCCTGAAAGTTTTTGTTTATATTTCTTATGAGCAGATGAGAGTAAAATAGCTTTTATAGTGGTGCGTTAAAGTGGAAATAAATTCGAGGCTTTTGTGCATATCATGGGAGTGCTCAGTTTGCCCTTGAGAATACTGCTAATGTGAGGCTTTATACAGGCCTGTAGCCTCATCCATTTTCTGGATTAYGAGACATCAGTTTCATACCCACCAGCATATAGAATTGTCAGATGTACTATTAAAAAATATATGAAAAGATACCCTGGCTCTAGAGTAGCTATAATTGTTAGAGGTGCTGCACTGGATTTGCAGCTTCTTTAAGAGGCAATTCCTGTAACCGTTTCTTTTTAATAAGCACTATTTAAGATGTAAAATAAAGGAAGATGTTCAGGAAATGACTGTAACATGACAGSCTTTATAGAGYGCTGTAGATCTCTAGGGTTTACTCRTCTGAACTTCAAATAACTGCATTTCAAGGGTGGGTAGTAACGGTATGGACTCAAAAAATTATTATATTCCTTATATTCAAAACATTGATTTGCTTYTTTTCAGCTGAAGCAGCCATGTGTTTGAAGGTCCTGTGTGCACAAACCTTTCAATATGCACTATTGATGTTTCTGTGTCTTTGTTTTGGCATGGGACTGATTGTGCCATGATCCCCTTTTGTTGTTCTTCATGACCTGCTCACAGATGTGATTTCAAGGCAATGGTTACTGTTTCTATTGTGCTTTATCTGTGCTCAGAGCTTTACAGAAAGAGACAGGTTCAAAAATGAYTACAGCTTGAAGTAAACTTCACATAGCAGGTTGGCAAAAAGCAAACCCAGGCTAACAGCAAGACGTTCTGATTTGCAGAGTAAGACTGTAAGGGACCATTATGTTAATCTCTTCTGACTTTCTGCACAAAGCACACAGATACTTTATTTATATTCTCCCTTCTTTGTGGCTGTTTTGACATCAGGAAGGATAAGCAGAAAAAGGGTTTGATCAGAGGCTGGAGATGTTTATTCAAAACATTGTAATTATGGGGGAATAAAAGCAAGGAGGACAATTAGGGCATGATAGAACATATCTGTAATTACAGCAAAGATTCACAGTATTGCAGCTGGTACTGAAAAACAAGCATGCACAGGTCCCATGGGTCTCAGTTACTGACATCATGTGAACTGTTGCACCCTGCTATAGGTAAAATATCAATAGCTCTTGCACTTAGTTTTGGGCAGATGATATTGGAACTGCTGCTGTCACTGCAAATGTAAGGAGGCTGTTTTTAAGTGAGTTCTGTGCTTTGAGACTCTTTGCTCTCCTTTGTGGTCATAATAAGCTTGGCTAATGTCAGCTTTTTTTCCTAAAATTATCTCTTCAGCCATTTTCASTGTCAACATTTTAGCCCTCTCTCAAGCACGTATTTCACTTTTTTCATCATTCCTTGCTTCCATGATGTTTTTATGTGATATATTGGTCTGCATTCACTCTCATTTGTTATTTATARCTCAGAATTCTTAGATATTCTGAGTCTTTTTGGATTTGTCTGCACTGGGTCCCATTTACTTGCTGTTCCTTCARCTATTGGGAAAGTGAATGCTATTTAGGGCAGTGAGGTGAGTTGTCTCCAGTGGGGATAACTGAATAGGTTTTTCAGTGCATAATGGTATGCAAATAATACACCTCTGCCTCTCCTGGGAATAGWCTAAATATCTGCACAAGTGCCTGGGACCTTAATGGGTTTGTAGGCATCAGAACAGACCCTGTGCTGCTGAGGCAAAGGACGTGATGTACAAATAGTTCAGGTGTGTTTCAGGGCTAAGCAGTGCTGTGGAAGAACTGTGAATTTAGGATGTGGTCCCCACAGCTTTGTTGGTGTGTATGGCAGCATCCCAGCAACACACCACAGCTGGTGCACCAGCAGTAGGTTTTAATGATAGTCACCAATAATAAAAGAGATGATGCTTTGAAAGTGCTAATTCATTGTGTTGCAAGAGTGCCTTCATGCACAAGGTGAGGCTGCAAAATTGAGACAGTAAAATGAGAAGTAAGCTGCTCCATTTTGTATGGTTATGGTGTTTTATTTGTAAAAGTATCTTTTAAAATTTTTTCTTCTCTTTATTTTTATTACAGGTTCTAGAGCAATTCAGAAAACAGATGCTGCATTTAAAAAAGCTTTGATTTAGTGAGGCTTTCTGTGCAAGGGAATGCATCCTGCCTAAAACTTCATTTTACTTAAATTAACTTGTATTTCCACTGAGGATGGCTTATATTAAGCACAAAGGGAGGCTTAGCAGTTTAGACTTCCATCAAATAAACTGCATAACTAAAAAGAGAAGATGCCAAACCTCACATACTCGTACTTGAAAGAATTGTGTTCTCTCTCATGGGAACTCGAGATTAGAGAAATTATAAAGGCTTTGCATAAAAACAGGGAGTTAGAATTAATTTTTGCTTAAGCGGGGAAGTGTCAAAAGCCTATTATGGTAATTTTTCAATTTTGTCTTAACTGTTCACACATTTTAAAATAGTTGTACAACTGAGTGGAGGCATAATTGATGTGTTGTGGTTTCTTTTTCCTTTCCTTGGGCCATCATACAACACAGTTTAGGTGCACTTAGGCATGGAAGAAGTAGGTGTGCTAATTAAGTAGATGAAAATTTTCATATCATAGTGAGAAAACTTACCTAATGGATTGGAATAGTACTCTAAGAATGGTTCCCCTATTCTTAATTACATCCAAGTACCAGATATCAATATTACATGARGAGAATTAAGCCACAGAAACCTTAGTGAGAAACCATAATTCCTAGCAGTAGAATTACAGGGTTGTAGAGACTATCATGTTTATTATTATTGTTAYTATTATTATGATTATGATGATCAACAGTAGCATTATAAGTCTACATKTAAAAGAAATTTCTTTATTCATTGTCTTTTAATGTATAGTAAAAGCTGAAGATATGGAATGAAGAGCAGCKGCTACATTTATTTTTTTTAATCTTTCTTAAAGTAAAAAAATACAAGTCAAAATATCTGTCTAAATCAGAACAACTGATAAACTGCTGTGGTGCAGTAATTCAAAATTTGTGGTTGACCTAGAATAAATTTCAGACCTCCTTAGGTAACAGAACAGTGATGAATCAAATCCTTTTAATGGTAAAACAAATCTCTTTTTCTTTTGTTAAATACAGTATTAACAGGAAYACTGTTCCAGAGTTAGTTTCATTTTGGTGATCAGTTTTGCTGTTCCATAGGAGGAGTCTTTGGTGGACCAGGCTTTGCATTTGGAATGAGATTTACTGGTAAATATAAAGTMAGCAATGCTCCTTAGTGGTCACTGATCAGTAAGACACTGGTTTTCCTGTGCAGAGAAAAGGCCCCTTTCAGCTTGCAGCTGATTGTTCTGCAGAAGCCTGTTTGGGCTAGGAAGATGCTGCCTTTGGCATCCCCAAATTACACCCAACTTGTTGAGATCTTTTTCTGGCTTTGTCTGCAGTAGAAACTGGTGCAAGGACAGAGATTTGCTGTCTTGCAGGAGTGAGGCACATTCTGCTTCAGCACTTCCCTGGTGCTGCTGAATGGCTTCTGCCAAAACCCACTTGCAGCGKCTCTTCACAAAGCTTGAAGGGGTCTGATTGTTCCTGAGGCCCTCTCTCCCCGAGGCTGTGTTTGGGAATTACCTGACTGAAAGTGCAGTGTTGGCCAGGCAGTTTGGGTGAGCTGAGGCCTGGAGAGGAGGGTCAGCAGCCACTGTGGCTGTTAAATGAGATCTCTGCTTTCTGCTGGGTTGTGTTTGTGTCCCTGGAATAATAATGGCAGGAATAAGACATCCAGACATCCACGTGTGAGCCCGGATGTGTGTTGGGCACAGGAAAGGCAAGGATGCTGTAAGACCTTWATGCAAAGGGAAATGGATTTCTTAGTCTTTATTCTTACTTTATTGCTTAATGTTGTACAATGTTGGTGTGTATAAGCATATGTGTAATTTGTGTGTAAGACTAAATTTYTGACTCAGTTTGTGTTACCTGTCACTAAATATATGCAGGATCAGAACCTTCCTTTATACTTCCCTGTATAAAGCAGATTACTGAAGTATTTTATGGTACGTTGTCCAAGATGCAAGATTTAATTCCATTTTCTGGTGTCTSTTCAGTGTTGTGTAACACTTTCATTTCTCACATAACCTTGTACAGTGCTTATTAATCATTCCTTTTTTATTGTTTACCCATGAAAGCTTCCCTGATAGACAGTGTTTATTTAAATGGTATTCCAGTGAGTAGTAAAATTAGCAGTAGGAGTTTTGTTAGATTTTTTTTTCTTCTATCCACTGTATTTCTTCTGAACTTATACAGCATAAAAAGTAGCTATTACCAACAAGCTACTTTTTACTTGATACTGATAATGAAAAAATATAAATGCTATCAATCTTGATGTATTTTGCAGTGCTGTGACAGCAAATACCTTTCTGAACACTTTTCCTGAGGGGAAGGCACTGTTAGCTCCAAATACGTTCGCACATTTATCCCACTTAACCATGTAATCCTAGGTGTTATTGGTGATTTTTTTGTGTTAAGTTAATTATGTTTTGTTTACTCTTCAGCAGCATGCTGTGAGGAGCTCAGAAATGTAACTCAGGAGCTCTTGACAGGACTGATGAATGGCCACAGACAGAGATATTGGCAGRCTGCTCTCTCCTGCTCTGTCTAGAATTGTTTTCCTAAATAATTCAGAGGGTTGAAATTTGATGAAATCATTTCCATTTGAAGAATGAATGGAAGGGGTAAATGAATGAAGACTCTGCTAATGGAGCAGTTGTGTTCATGTGGTTGGACAGTCCGGGCAGCATCCTGCATCATCTTTCCTGTGCAAATTCTTTGCACGGGGTTGTGATTCAGCCTTGTGTGAGTGATTCCTTCTGTCATGATGGGCATTCCTGTGAATTAGCCAGTTCTTCTCAGGGGTGCTTAWCATGAAAGCCCATCTACAAATACATGGCTGACAAATGAGTGAGAAGTGGTGCTTAGGGGGGACTGGATGGCAGCAGGACACTAGAGCAGGAACCTGTGGTCGGTGCTGGAGGCAGGAAAGGTTGCCCCTAGATAAAACCATGTGTGGTTTCATCCTTTTCAAAGGCCCTTTTGGAAGCTGTTGATTCTGCACATGTTCCRTCTGGTGGTCTGGGAGGGTGTTGGGAGGGTGTGTCCTCAGCTACAGTCATTAATTCTGCCAGGAAGATGCTCTCTGTGAGTGYCACACAGCATTTGACTGATGACCTGTGTCATGCAAATGTCACGTGGGAGCAGTGGTTATTTATGGTATCATAAATCTTTCTTAATGCCTACAAAACCTCTGTGCAGGAATGGATCTGCTCTCTGGGACTCCTTTGATGTACTGAGTGTAACAGAAATGGCTTTTTTGTGTAGGTGTAATTATGTACAGCCACTTAATAAGTGCCTGTGTGATTGCCATGTCCATGTTCTATGATTTGTTTTCTACAGCAGCTAGGGTATCCAATAGTATTGGGTTGATATTTCAGAACAGGTCTTKCTCCTTTTTCTCTTTTCCTGATCCCATAAGAGAGTACATACAACATAAACTTGGGTAAGAACACTTGTTTGGCTTCTGAGTACAAAACTACTGAATACAGAATCACCTTTAAGAGCTGGGTGGTGGTGGGGAACAAACCAGCCTGTCCCCAGCTGTTATTCACTGGTTTCTCACTGAAAATGAAAATGCATTGCACTAAAAGTACATTGATCTTGCTCTTAAAAGTGTGAAGGCACCTTTTGCCTYAGCCCTGCTTCTCCCTGCATTCATTTTGTCATGCCTGCCTCTTCAGTGTAATGCTGTTTCAAGTTGTGCAGGCTGGAGCTGGAAAATGTGGAACTTTACTGCACATGCATAAAATGCAGCACAGAGCTTGGGGTAATGGAGAACATTTAAARTTACAGCTGTAGAGATTTGAGAAATGGACATTAAAAACTATGTATGTAAGGAATACTTACTTGGATTTCAAACGTAGCTGTTGAAGTATTTGATTAGACTTTGTACTCAGTGTGGTATACTGGGTGTGAGAACTAATGCAGTCTGTTGTTAATCCTGCCTGTCACCTGGCAGTAAATGAAAAGATATTTACAGGATGTGCAGGGGAAAAAGTRTCATTGGAACCATCACTACTACTTTGAAAGAAACAGCATAATAATTAACATCATGATTTCCCTCTATAAACATAAAAAAACTTTGCTTGAATTTGAATGATCAAAATTACACTTCATAATGAAAATTCTAAGTGTATAATTAATTTTATAAGATTAGGAATAAAACCTTCTTTACAAAAATTGATTTAGAAGCATTTGAATGGACTCACCTTGTGATTTAGAGAGATGCTAAGGGAAATCCAAGTCAGAGGGAGCAGTGCTGTGCTCCTCAGAAAAGCTGGGCTGGCTGAGGCTGGTACTTGGAATAATGATCCCAGATGGAGCAGGTGGGAGCCCATGAGTGSATGCCCTGTGTGGGGGCCTTGGCTCTGCAGTGCTGAGAGATTGGTTCTGTCTGATCCCCCTGGCAGTGCAATGTTGCATTKGTGTGAACAAGAGCTGCACAGTAGAAGACTGAGATAATCTTTTCCCAGGGGAGGATGAGCAGTGCATGCTCTGAGAATAGCTTGGCCCTATTTACACCACTGTGTTTTTCTGAATACAAAATGTTCTTGTCCCTCCAGCAGCCTTCACCTCCTTGGTTCTCTGCTRTCTCTGTCTGCTTAACCCAAAATTTCAGTAGCAGTGAGTTGCTTTTCTATCTGATGATTTTTAGAGGTTTCTCCCTGCTTAGGTCTGTCTCACCAGTGTGTTTTTGCCCTTTTCTCCCTTCATTGTAAGTACCTCAAGGAGTTTATCTTTCCATTTGTGGCGTGACACTGAGCACCTAAATTCTTGCCTTTAATCTTGTTTTTGCTACTAATCCTCCTCTTGTTTAAATAAATTAAATATAAACATATTAAAAGGAAGCATGCTTCTCCAAGTAGCAGTGACTGAAGTTTTGAATAGCAAGTCTACTTAATTAAGCTGCTCCTCTGTTATTTTTGCAYGCTTCAGTTGGTGTGAACCTTTGTGTTTGCAAATGTCATTCATATATTTGCTGTCAGCTTAAGTGTCCTTTTATGGAAAATCATGATCATGGTTTCATATACAGGTATGAATTTGATTAAAATATAATGAACAATTTGCTTAGCACACCTTAAACAGAGGCAGTTGCACTTTTCTTYTCTAAATACAGCCTAATCTGGCTTTTCTCAGTTCCTCTCTAAAGCTTTTGTGAATTCCAATCCGTAGCTCAGTGTCAGCAGAGCAGGTGCCAGGCTGTTGAGGACAGGTGGGARTGGTCTCTGTGTTCCTTCTGGGTGTAGCAAACCCCACACACTGAGTTTGGAGTCCCTCTGGTGCAATCCCTGYTGTGTTTCCAGGTGGGCATCACTCACCTGAGCCCTGGCTTGTCTGGGAATTCACCTGCCCTGGCTCCCAGGTGCTGGCAAGGCTCCCTTTGATTAGAAGTTGCACATTGTGTATTGTATCACAGGTTGGAAGATCAGTGAATAATCGTTAAACCACTAAAAGCACTTTACAGTGCTGTGAAATCTAAGAGATAMCTCTGAAAGTAGGCAGTAAGAAGTAGAAGCTCATTTTAAAAAAGCCCTTCTAGATTATGAATTTTAGAAGGAAATGAAAAAGTRAAGCTATCATAACAGTATTGTTCCTATGACAATGATTTTACAAAGTAAATAYRAAAATGCAGATGTTGGTATTGATGTTMATTTAGTTCAGCTGCTGTTTTTTCCCATACCCTTTGTGAGTTTTTCTTGTTGATGAATGAACTTTCTTCATTATTTTATTAATATTGGAGATATCAGTAATTGTGGCACTGTGGCTAATAAATACAAACTGGGAGATTTGACAAAAGTACTTTAAATTGTTTTGCAGATTAACAGGCACCATTTATGCTGGAGTTCTCTCATGACTTTAATCTTCCTGTGGGCACAGAAAGGATTAAACTATTATTGATGGCTGAAGTCATTTGATTTCCCCCACCCCCTGTGAGGACCCCAAAATCCAAACTGTACCTGACAAATTGGACTTCCACTGAAAGCTTTGAGGACATAGTTTATGGTGTGATTTGCACATGATACATATAAATTCATTCTGAAAACAAACTTTGTAGTGTGCTTTGTTGTAAGAATTGAAAGGATTACCCAGTTTGAAATTCTAAATTCTGAGTTGTTGGAGTGCCTCTGGGAGATGCCCAGTGTGCTCTGGGCACAGTGCACTCTGTAGTAGAATTTAGCTTTTCCAAGGAATTTCCTTCAGTTTGAGATCAGTTTTCTGAGATGAGAAGCAGSTGGATTGTTCCAGTGTTGGATTTGAGGTTCACCTTGAATTTCAAAGACCTGTTTGGAGACATAGATCTTTTTTTCAGATTGCTCTACTGGTCTTTACAACAAAGCCTCACATAAAATTATACACCTTGAGGAACAAGAAAGAAAAGCTTTGCTATGCAGTGGAAGAAAAAGAAATATTCATTTAAATGGAGAATGACTTAAAAGAAATTTTGGATAATTCACCCCCCAAAATACATGAARTTCACCCCAGTGAGTGCAAGCACTGCACAGACAGGTGTGTGTTCCACTTCCCAGCCCCCAGGAGCAGGGGAGGTGGAGAAGCCCACAGAGGATGTGCACAGCCTCTCTCCTGGAGCTGCTGCTGTCTGCCAGGCAGCCCCAGAGCCCTCAGATGTTTTATACCACATGTGCTGCCATAAATAGGCCAAAGCTGGGTCTAGGACACTCAGCACTGAAACTGCAGTGAGAATTAAGCAGGGATTAATTGGAAATCCAATAGCAGCCACTTTAATGCACTCACTGGCACACTGCACTTCTGATGTGTTAWTTTTGTGCAGTTGCACAGGGATGTTTTGCATTCCTGGTACAAACACACACCACCTGCCTCAGGTTGGGSAGAACATCCCCTGCTACAAGGATCRTGTGCACATTCATTTCCAAGCTTCTGCACCCTTTCTTAAAGCCCTCTTTGGAAAAAGGTACTGGAGGAGATTGAAGAATTTGTRTATCCCTGTTTCATTTGGGAATTACTTAATTCCTGTCTGTTTGCTCAGCTTTCTGTGCTGCCATGTTCAGATGTGGATAGTGAGTTTAACCCAAAGTTTACTGTACCAATATTTTTGTGCTTATTGAGAGCACTGAGACAGAGTTCTGTTGGAAGACTGTTGGATATTATAATCTGACAGTCTTCAGTGAGGAAAACACTTAAATTTATCCTTAGAGATACATTTTAGTGTTGTCCACGTGGAATGTTAATATGTGATGTTTTAAATCTTATTTCTGTTGTGATGTARCATTTTTAAATTAAACCATTCTTCCTCTAATTAGCACTTCAGCTTTTAAAAATTTTTTTTTTCATAAAGCTCATTTTAATTGGAGTAACATGTATTGCATGTTTTATGAAACACCTTCAATGAAAGTCTTGGATACTTTCCATTCAGGTCCCTATAGACCCATCCAGTTTGAAAATACACTGCTTTATCCTCTCCTTAATTACAGTACTTGGAGCAACTCTCTGTTAACTGTTTTTAAGTTCCACAGGATAATGAGTCTACCAGAACTAGAGAGAGTGCAGCTAAAAACTGTTCACAGGAGGAAGCTTGCTGTTGCTTAGCTACCTGTCTTTTTAATTTGGAATCTCCAGCAATTCCATAATGACTAGTCCTTAAACTGCTAAATGTATTTGTTCATGACACATTGTACCATTCTGAACGTGCATTTCACCTGTGTGTTACTGCTATTATTGTAGGAATAAAGAGGTGTTTGTRTAGTGGTGTTGTGGTGTAAATCACAATACCTAAATATGTCAGTTACAGAAGCAGTTCTTAGGTGGGTACTACAATGAAATTCCCAATACCTTGAGAGAAAAGAGTGTTACCCCTTCTCCTCCAGAGCAGTTCCAAATATGAACGAGGTTTGTGTAATTTGTAGGTAGTGCAACCAGTCTGCAGCACACATTCTCACAGCAGTTTGGAACATAATAGTGAGAGATAATAAATTGCAGATCAAAATACTGTGACACTTAACATGGTTTTGGTCCATTTARCATTTCCTTGCAAGTAAGAAAATGCCTGACGTGTAAAAATTGCCTGAATCTCACAGAAGTTTGCTGAAATAAGGCTCTGAACTAGGCAATAGTCATAGGAGAACTGCTGAATTGTTTTTTTGGTTCTTTTTTGAATCTATGAAAAAATGTACTTGCATAAATCCTAAAATTTATATAAAGCGATTGTTTATTTAGGTTTGTGGCCACAGAACTGGTATAAGCATAGAAAGAAATTCTGGCTTTTCTAAACCTTTTTCCAATATGTGGATCTAAAAAGGATTTTTCMTTTGCTAAAAGTGAATTCTTTCTTACTGTAATAGTCTTTCCCATTAGAAGAAATCTCTGTGACTCTTCCCCTTTTGTCTACACAAAATAGCCACAGCAGCTTCTGCAGCAGGATGGATAAGGCACTGGTGTGTTTCTGGGAGGGCATCCCCATCCCCATCCCCTTTCCCATCCCATCCCCTTTCCCATCCTCCCATCCCCATCCTCCCATCCCCATCCCGTGCCCCGCTGTCCCTGCTGCAGGCATTGACAGCGCTCTGGGTGCCCCAGCACTGCCAGGGGATGGAGTTGGTGGCTCTGTGCTGCCAGGGGAAGGAGTGGGTGGCTCTGTGCTGCCAGGGGAACAGCTGGGAGGGCCCTGCCAGCCCATGTGACAAGCACAGCGTGCTGGCACAGGTCATGGAGCAGTGGCTGCATGTCCCATGCAGATGGGGCCATGCACAGGTGCCAGGAGCAGCTTTTTGTAAAGGAACTCCAGCACTCTTTGCTGCTGAGCTGACGTGCCTGCCTAGGCAGAGTTCTGTTACTGATGCTTTCTGTGGTGTATTTGTTAGGATTTTAGAAAGATGAACTTGTTAGTTTGACAACTAATTATATTTTTAATGTAGTGGTGAACTCTCTTGGGAATCTATGAGCAAGTTAATTTAAATGAAATTAGGTATTTCAGCTCTTGCAGGTRTACTTCGTAGGTTTAAATGTGAATCTGTGTTATCCCATTTTAGATATTCATAAGGTTTTCATGTCCTCATGGAAAATAGTGGCCTATTTCAGTATGATTTTGTGCTCAATTAACCATTTAGAGATATTGACTTACAGATATTCAACAGAGTTACATATTTTTGCCCTTTTATTGTGGTTTAATATTTATGTGTAGATTTCAGTTTCYGGGTCTGTAAATCTTTCTTATTAGGATAATTTATTTTTAAGATTACTGAGCATGTAGCTGTTGTACAGCCTCATATAATTTTTGTCATGCCTTCGTGGTTTTAATCCTTTACATTTTAACATTGCATCCCATGCCTTTAAAGTGGCTATATATATAAATGTCCTTGATTTCCCAGTGCAGAGCCACTSCTGCACTGGCCTCTCTTCCYTTGCACAATTCCATGGAGTCTTCASTACAAGACATGACAAAATGTAAAACCATACTCATAGATCACCTTATAAATATTTATTCATATAAATTCTTTAAAGAAATTAAATTACGTGTTCTATACAAAATAGGAAAGAGAGGCTTTTAGTGTCACTGGCTGCAAATTKAAGTCATTTGTCTTGAAGGGTCAGGTGCCACTTTGTGGTAAGATACTTGTCTGAGATCCAAGAAGGGGAAGATTGATAGTACAAAGAGATTGATGGAACAGGCACTGCAATATGCATACCAAGTTATGGGTTAATTAGGAAGATTTAAACAAGAAAGTCCCTTTGTGTGGAGAGGTGTCATGTGCTGTTACTCTCACAAGAGAGGTGTGCTGGCAGCCTTTTGAGCAGGCAGAGCTGATTCTCAGAGCTGTTTACGTGGGGATGTGCAGTTGTGAGTGTCASTGAGGTGGCAGATCCCCAACAGCACAGGCTGCAGCTGCCAGTGCTGCTCAGGGAATTCAGTGCTTTGCACACACAGACACCTGCTCTGCTCACAGCTTTGGTTTGCTTGTGGTTGATGTAAATTACAGTGCTGGTTTTGTGATTCCTGTATCAGAGTAAAATCATTAATATTTCAGACCACCAAGTTCTTTGGGTGTCTCAGGTGATGTGACTATTTGTTCTACTTTTTAATTGCAGGGACAGTCCTTACAGAAGAATCCTGAGTTTAAGAATGTGTGGTTTATAAAGTGGGAGCTGAGCAATCAACAAACATTGTTTTTGTGTTGATAGGAAAGCTGTTTTGAAAACCARACACTGCAAACTGTTCCTTCTTGCATTAAAGTTCACCAGCCTCCCTGGTACATCTAGCAGAGAACTACAAGCTTCTCTGTGTAGACTGATGCTGAAATTAAAACAGCAACATCTTTTGTAATAGTTATTCACTTGGCAGAAAGAGAATTTTAAATTTCACTTAAATGTAGCAAAACCAAAATGGTCTGTGCCCCTTGTGTCTCATTCTGCACAAGGACAAAATGGTGCAAATCTTTCAGCAAGGCAGGAATAAAAATCTCAGCAAGTGCTTCAGTATTTATTATCGTAGTAGTAAATCATCCCTGTCTGCCTAGAAGATCTGTAAAAAATCCCTGCTGAGGGCAAGAGCAGGCACAGGCCTGAGGGACTGAGTTATACTTCTAAACACTGTAATTCTGATATTTTTGTCATGATAGTCTTAACTAAAATTTTGCATTCATACAGTTACCTTATTTTTAGCCTGAGAGACAGATCTTGGGGTACATGGCAGCTCCTATCTYCTACAATCCATTTCTCTATAATCTGACTGGGGAGTATCTGAATTTTTGGTTTAATAAGGGGAGGAAGGAGACAGGCAAGTTTTATCTTGTCTAGCTGCTACGTGTGGGACAGAAAAGGCCTTCAGTTGCAGTGTRTGACTTTTTACTGAAGATGAAAAATGTGTTGAAGAGGGACTGAAGTTTGAATTGCAGAATRTATTTCTACATTAGGGAAAGGCAGTTAGACTCAATGAGGCCCCTGGGAAATGTGATTGACATTGAAAACAATCCTATTTTGTTTTATGATATTGCTGTAATGATGAGTCTTCACTTGTTATGTGGTCAGATCTCTGTTTATTCACATAATTCTGAGTACAAAAGCAGCTGTAGAAAACAGGTAGTGGAGAAACAACACACTCTCTCTTCTTTCACATTTTCACTTGCAGGAGCTGTTTTTCATACTTACAGAATTCTTCCCTTGTTTTAACATGAGACCAAATATAAGAAAATCTGTCCAAGCAAATGAGTTGGAACGTGTCCCACGATACCAATGCACACAGGCAGAGTGGTGTCTCAGGCACAGTTCCAGTGGCCTTTTTGTGGTACTTRCCCTCCCTGCTTGAGTGGCAACTTGCCTCCCATTGGCATCCCCATCAYGTCACAAAGATCTTTCTGCTCCATGAAGAAATACAGCTTACTGGCATTTTGTTCTACTGCAAGGTTTATTTTTTTGCTCTTGATAAACACAGTGCACTGCTTATTGGGAGAACTAAGTACAAATTTTTCTTCTTTTTTCTTTTTTTTTCCAGAAACCAAAACAAAAGGATTGGCATCCTCCTGGAGGATTTATTTTAGGACTCTGGGCATTGATCATCATGGTTTTCTTCAAAACATATGGAATCAAGCACATGAAACATGTCTTCTGAACTGGAGCAAACAAGATACTTGCATTGGCTGCTACTTTGGGTTTATGGGTATCCCCTGTGTTCTCTGCATATGGATTATGGCTGTGTCAAACACTGTGTTGACATCTCACTTCTAAAGGTTCTTTTGAAGCCAACTCTTCTGCCCCCTTTTTCTGGGAAGATTCTAAAAAAACGGTTTAAATGTTACTGTTATTTGTTTGTCTTGATTTAAACATATTTTAACACTTTTCTGAGCATTTTTTCTGTCTGGKTAAAGTTTAAAAAGGGCAGGACCTAAACCCAGTAACAGGATTTCTGTGGTTGCTTCTGGATTGGAAATGGGCAAATTCTTTCCACTGTATTTTTAAGTGCATCTTAGAAGAAGTCATCTATTACTAAAGAACCGGACATTGTGGAGAATGCTATTTAAGATGTCATTTTGTCTAYAAAAACTTAAGCCACTTTGCAGACTTTGGCATTGCATATTGAAAGCTTTCTTCACAAAAATAAAATACTCTGGAATATATTGATTTCTTTTTTCTTATTCTTTTATCTTCCCTGTTAATTGCAACCCTTAGATCAGTACTTTCACCTTAGGCAGTTTTGAGTCTAGAATTCTGAGTTGGTGAAAGTGGAAAGAAAATTATGACCTTGCTGTATCTACTTAAAAAGAAGACCAAAAACCATGAAAGGACCTCACCCTGTCCATYAGAAACCCTTCCTAGGTGTTGCATTTTCACTGCATACAACATGGACTTGGATGCTTTCAGAATTTTCAGTGCACTGGATTCTTGCACCGAAGAAAATCAACTCAGCATCAGGATGAAAAACATGATMAATTGTACCACTGTATTCTGTAGTTTCTGAGCCCTTAGAAAATGTGCTTTGTGGTCTGTGTTTCGTAAATTCTGGTTTGGCATATTGATTTGTTCTTCCTGGACATTTACTGATGAATGTATGCTAAAAGGTTTTGTCTGTATAATACAGTGATATTTGTGAAGAGAAGAGCAAATCTGTGCTTGTGTAGAAACATCTGTCAGTGAGGAGAAGCTTTTGCCCTGTGCTTTTGGAACTTGTTCTCTACCTGAATCAAAATAAAGCTTACCTGATGGAGCCATGGTGTAAGTACTAGACACACATATCCCCAGAAGTTATTAGGAATTATTTATAATCACACATAATATCAGAGTCAGTATATTTTTSTTAGAATATGGTTCTGGGCATTTCCTATTTTTTCTTCTCTTCCAGAGTGATTGTGGCATCCCAGCCTCAGGTGAGAGGAGGTGGAACTGTCAGAGCCAYGTCAAAGAACTGTGAAGCCTTCCAGAGACCAGGGAAAACAGCAGTGTGGTGCAGCCGGAGAACTAAAGCCTTGACTTTTTATCTCCCAGGRTTTTCTAGGCTTGGAGACGTTGAAGGTACAAAATGATCCATTTTGGGAAGGTGGACATTTGYCTACTCCACCTCCTCATAGTGTTTCTTCATGAAGAGCTGGAATTGTTTTCACTAGGAGGGGCTCAAGGCCCAGGAGCAGGGATTAAAACTAAAGGAATTCCTGCTGTCCCTGTAGCTCTGTGAACTGATATTGTGGGGTAGATAATCCTGGACAGTGTTGCCAGTGTGCTGGAGCAGAAGCTTTGATGTAACTGGGGCACAGATCCCCCTGCCAACAACAGTGCAACTTAATGGCAAAGAGAAACTCTGGGATGGGTCTGAGCAGCACTCCTGGTGCTGGATGTCTGGATTCACAGTGTGCTGGGTTTGGGGGTTGTTTTTTTGGATAATGTTTCAAAATCAATGACTTAATATCTGATACAATGGTGACTTTTCATAAAATCAGAAAACCTTTTTTTTTTCCCCTGAGCAATTTCTAATACAACAATCAAATAAAATCTGCTGTGCACAGACCATGCAGAAATGTGTAGACCCAGCATAGAAATGAATTCTACAGAATTCCTTAGAGGATTTGCTTAGCTTTCCTTTCCTATTCCAATTCTTTTTCAATTGTAGTAAATATTTTAATCAAATATTTATTTTATAGGCAACTTCTGCCACACTTTAAAAAGTGTATAAAGTGARGTTGATAAAGCTTTGTGCCTTGCTTCAGTTGCACTTAAACTTATTTTGACTCCTCAGGCCTTATTCAATTTTTCTCTTTCCCTCTTTCAGCCACCTTTTGCAGGAAGTGATAGAAACATCTACAGAACTCAGCTGAATTTTGCCAGTAGCAGAAGATACCAAAGATTCTGTCTTTTTAAAAGCTTATCTGCTTAGGGAAAAGGAGGCAATTAGGTGGGTTATTAAAATGCAATTTATGAATAGAGGCACTCAGTAAGTATGCATGTGAAGGTGATTAAATTGAAGTGAGAACAACAGTTTGACTGGAATGCAGCACAATGCTTCAGGCATTTTTAACATTTTTGTATGCACAGAAGTGAGGAGTTGAGATGGATCATTCTGRGACACCATGAAGTTGCCTATGCTACACCTATGGGACAGTATTTTYTATGCTGTGACAGCTTTTATTCCTTGAACAGTGACAGTCTGAAAGCAGGTACAGCAATGTCACAGAATTGTCTGTAAATATGTGTTGTATATTTATTTTTTATTTRAAGTTAGTAATCTGTTCATTTCCCAAGGGAGGCCTTCAGGCTGAGTTTGGAATGTGGGCTCTGGGAGCCATCCATGTCACCTCAGTCACAAACCATTGTGTCTGCAGGCCAGGGGTGCTTTGCAGTGTAGATGCTTCCTCCAAGGTGCACAGACGATCTTTTGAATGGAATCCAGAAGAAAACCAGGTGGCAGTTTCTGGATGCTTCTCTGCATGGGAACGTTTCAGTCAGGACTGAATGTCAGTGTTGTGTGACTGTGCATGGTCTGTGAACCAAGTGTGCCCTTGCACAACTCCTGCAAAACTCCTCAGTGAATTCCTGTCTGCACCCTGCACTGGGGGGACTGCATTCACTCCTGCACAGCTCCTGCAGTGGGGTTTAAGATATTGTTTAGAACACTTATGGATTATAAAAATAGATGTTGGTCATTTCAGCTTTTCAGCTCTCATTCAGGATTGCATCTTAAAATCCACTTTTATTACTGAATGAAGAAAAAGGAGGTCCCCAGTAGAGCTGTACTCACATCCAGGTGCTCTCCTGTTCCCTGGAGTGCCTGTGAGCAGGCCCAAAGGCTGACACAAAGTGTGACTAAGCTTACAGAYTGAAAAGTGAGGTTCCTACAAAAAATGAGTGGAGAAAGAAAMCTGAGCAGGGGAGAGACAGTGTTTCTTGGTCTGTGCCAGCTGAGTATTTTCATGTTTAATGACTGTTACAATGAAATGCTATTCCCTTGGCATAAGCAAATACCAGAGACTGTTCACAGGTATCTTTGCAAACACCATTAGTGATGGTTTTTCTCTTCTAGAGTGTGGAGGGTTTTTTTCTTTCAGTTGGTTTTTCCTCCTGAAAGCTGGTCTYTGTTACTGATKACAGAACAGCAAATGTAATCTGGGCTTAATTCTCTTGCTGAGTACCTGCACACTGAGACCATTTCCATCTCTTGTTGCAGCAGTCAGGGATTTTTATTCTCAGCTACCACGTCCACAGAATGTACTGGAAGTAAATGAAACTTGTGGTACAATCTGCCTTCAGAGGGGCATCACTGCATGCTGGAGCAGGGCTGAGTTGCACTCAGTGATTTGCAAAGTGGCTGAGGCCAGGTTCAGCTGGGAATTTATCCTGGGGGAAGAGGATTTGTGCAGTGATCAGGACAGGGAGGTGTTGCACTGTGCTCCTGTGAGGACTGGAAGGACCAGCTGAGGCAGGGCACAGTTCTGCAGCCCTGGCAATCCTGATAATGTCAGTAAGGGGGGTTTGATGTTGGAGAACTGCTGCTTTCTCTTCTCTGATGGATGCTTAGAAGGAAGGAATAAAAAGGAAGTTTCTGATCTGAAGGCTTCCCTAATGATSCATTCAGTATAGCTGAGGAAATGAGATGCTGCTGGTTTCTGGTAAAYAGTGMAGACTTCAYCCAGTACTTTGCATTATGAACTCAAAAGATTTATGGTCAGGATTATTTGGACTTGATGAAATTAGATGAAGTGGAAGGCAATCCACCAAGTGAGAATGGTGCATTTCAGAGAGTCTGTTGTATTTGGAGAGAAGACAACCTTTGTATTTGGGACAAGGGTTGGGACAAGAAAGCTCAGTGWGCTCATGTGCAGATCTTCAGCTCTGTGTTACAGAGCTTGACCTAGTAGAATTTTATCATGCTTCCAGACTAATTCACCTTTAAATTGAGACAAGCATAAAGTATTTCACCCAAGAGACTAATCTATCCATTAAGTTATGAACTGCAGAAAAAAAGCAGTGTATATAATGAAAGTGTCTTCTGAACCATGTGAAGATCAAACTCAGGCTGGAGCTGACAGAGARGAAGGTTGGGGCTCAGTAGCAACAGCTGTCCTGCAGAAATCTCTTCTCAGTATTCAAATAAATCACATGTGCCACAAAAACTCTTAACCATCACTTCAACACTTCTGTACAGTATTGAGTGCAAGTTGTTTGCATTTCTTAAATGGTGAAAGGAAAATTTAAAAATGGAAGATTATATGACTAATTTATTTCTGCTTTTCCTCTTTCTGTGAACTTTTAAAAATAAGAAGCTTTCAGGAAATGTATCTTGAAAGTGTCGGTGTTTTGTAATAAAAACTTGCATAGGCTGCATACAGAACCCACTCCACTTGCAAGTTCTTTAAAACCAAGTTACTTTTTCTCCCCTAATGAGGATTTATGCCTGATTTAGTGATTAAATTGATAATGTTTAATGTTTCCATTCAAGGATGTACATCTATTAATGTTTGACTGTGCCATCTCTTCTTTCCCATGCAGATTATAGATTTAACTTTTTTTCCTTTTTTTCATTTCAAGTCTGTGTGAGAGTAACACCAAAGCCTTGGCCAACACTGAGCCAGTTTGGCTGCTTTGGCCAACAGGCTTAAGAGATGTGGATTGTATTGGCCTAAGKTATTTTGGTGAGGTTGTTTACAACAATGCCTTGAACAAACAAGCCCCACAAGAAGCAAACTGTTTGCACAGTGTAATAGCAAAGCTCAGCCTAGGGGGTCYTTGCCATGGAAGTGGCATTTTTCACACTGCTGCTGACATGGCTTTGGTGACAGCTCAGCAGAGACCAGGCCAGCAGGCTGGGGTTTATTTGGGACACTCATGGCATGTCATCCATGTCATCCAAAGGGATGTGTCCCTTTCTGCTGGCAGTGCTGTGCAGTGTGTGCTCTCTCTGGCAGCAGGGGGGTGCTGGCTCAGGGCCTGGTTCCACACATCTGCCTTTGCCATGGAGTCTGTTCCACAGCTGGCCCAGCTGAAATCACCAGCTTTGCTTCTGCTGTGATGCTGAATCTCCATCCACRTGGTGGTCAAAGGGCATCATTTGACATTTCATGTTTTGGTGTAATTTCCAGTGAGAAAAAKGTTTAACAGTCTGGTGGTTTTAAGGGTATTTAGCATAAGCAGTGCCATTTGACAGTCATTTTATAAAAGACTCTTGGAATTTTGTATTTTTCTGCTTCAGCACAGAGAAATTTCACACACCTTAGATATTTGCCCTTTCGTATTTCCTAGGGTTTTCAAAAAGAGTATTTCCTAAGTTTTTATTTAACAAGATTGTCCTTAATTTTTTTTTTCTTTCTCCTTACAAAATTATATGCTTGTTATATGAGAGTGCCTTTGCAGCAGACAGCTGGAAATTCAAAGTGATCTGTATGAACTGGTGGTCCAGGAAAAACAGAGAGATTGGTACCTGTAAGATTTCTGTAGTTCCTTTTGTTTTGCAGTACCTTTTGCTGCCTTACAAGCACTCTTTGATGGTTTAACTGCTTGTTATTTTTTTTAATCCCTAAGCTATGTTTTAAATTGAATTAGAAATTGTGTCTCCTTGCATCAGATAAAATCATTAATTACAGAAATATTATCAGCATTTTTCRAAGAGTTTTTGTGGCACCTATGATCAACTTACAGAATACTGCAAAGAAAACTATTCAAGACAGCCATTGCTGTTGAGCCAGGAGATTCCYYTCTGTCAGCTCCAGCCTGAGTTTGATTTTCATATTCCAGGGGAATAAAGCTAGACAGCACAAGGCACATTTTAYTCCTTACTGTTTAGATTCCCCTCACCCCATTCCCCATTGCTTTTCCAGCTATTTTTATCTTACTGTTTCCTTGCAACCTTGGGATTTTGGGTAACAAKCACTTAGTTTCCTTTGAAGTTTGCCTGGAAAATTCAGCAGAGAAGTCCCAGGTAAGCAGCTCCAGAAGGATTTTATCAGTTTGCTGCCCTGTATGAATGTACCACTGTGTGTTCTGCTGGATGGAGCCAGTCAGGAGACCCCAACCTCTCCCAAATCTTGTTCCAAGGCTGTGGTTCCAACTTGGGTCTTAATTTCTTAACCTCCCCTTTCCTCAGTTTTCTTACAAAGAATGAAGTGTTAACTTTCTGAGCTCTTCAGCACTTTGGGTGGAAGGTTTCTCCACACACATCAAGGTTTTGCTTTGTACCATGGTGCTGCCACCATTGAGCCAACAGAACACAAAGCAGCTGTGGGGCTTTTTTTTTCTTAGCTGCTGAGATATTTCCTTTATCATTCTTAATTCCAGTTGCAYATATCTTGGCATAAGAGCTACAGTTCTTCAAGATGAAAAATAACCTCCTCTGAAAAAGGCAAGTGTAAAAGCCTAAAGGTATGGAAGGGGTTCAGAACTAAACTAACATAGATCTTGAAACTKCTGATGTCTGTAAACACTGTTTTGCAACAGCTTTTAATATGTGAAATGATRTGCTGCAGATCATGAGTTGATCAAATTCTAGTGAAGAGTGAGATGAYAGCATAAAGCAGAGAATGGCAGCAGTGCCTGGTGTGTGCTACTTTTGGTACCACTTATCCCTAGGCTGACAGCATTTCCTGCCATAAATCTGTTTGGTTTATAACTAGGCCATAAAACCTTACATCAGGCTGAAATGCAGCAGGATTCTGTAGTTCARAAGTTGTGCATTTATAGATAAATACATCAGTGATCTGTTAATTAAAAYTGCAGTGCTTTAAGAGTTATTTACATTTCTTTTGCACTCTTACAGCTTGTGCTTTTTGGACTCAATTTATGTTCCACGTAAATCTGTGTGATCTATTTAAAACTTGCTGTCTCCTTGGCTTCATCAAACTYCTTTCTATATATACAGGTGTGACTTAGAAAATACTCCTTCATACTTCTTGTAATTAGATGGGGGACCTTGCTGAAACTTCACAGGAGGTTGATGAGACCAAAGTGAGTTTGGGTTTGTTTTGTTTAGATGTGTATGAGGGTAGCAAGAACACAGTTATTAACAGAAACTGAACAAGGAATGAGTTATATTAAACTCAYCAAGTTATAATGCTTAGCTTGGCTGTGTTAGAAGATTTAGTGTCATTACAGTTTATTCCATATTCTTATGGAATAAGTTTCTTCATATTCTTAATGCTTCCCCATCTCTACTTGTCACTGAGCAGTCCTGCAGACAGGGAACAAGCTGTGGAACACAATGGGGTCTGGCAAGTCTCTGTTTCTACAGAATACTGTAAGTAGACCAGTGTACTCTATCTTTAAATGATCTGATTTTTAACAATAACATAGCTAAACATGTAGCATACACATCCTGCAGCCCTTGATTGATGGAAAAACTAAGAGCTCTGGTTTAAAATGACAAGATCTTTTTATTATTGTATCAGTAATAAAACAGGGATGGGAGCATCAGAGGACCTACTGTGATCTGTACCATGTCTTGCAGTCACATTAGAAATGATCTGTAAATCAGTTTGATGGATTTCATCAATTGCAGCAATATATGCTGGATACACTACCCAGTACACATGTTGAAAGGGATGTTCAAACTGCCATTAGTTCAAAACCATTCTGTTTTTACAGGATGCAGTGAAATCAAGTGGAAGGAATAAAACACCATCAGTGCAAGAAGGAGAGTTAAACACCAGCTGACAAGAGAAAGGTAACACACACTTGGCATTCAGTTTGTAAGCTGAGTGGTGTGTACCAGGAAGAACACCAAAATAAAGCTTTTAAGGCAGAGTACAGTATAGATTCTTGCTCTTTGATAGTGGGCAGGGCTGCAGCAGGACAGTGGCTCTCTTGAACTTCAGGTCCAGGCAGTGTTACAGAGGTGACAACAGTTTGCCCCTGCCAGGACAGTTCACATTGTCCCCATAGAATCAGGGCATCTGTGGGGCAGCTATGCAGTTTTTCCAAAAAAACTATGCAGTTTTGGAAAGAGGAAGACTGTGGGTTATAAAGGGGTTTAAATGAGAGTGTTTGGTCCCAGTCCTGTGTCTCACCTCTGAGGTTCAGCTTCTTGGATTTAGGTGTTTAAAGGTAGTATCTTTGTTCTAGTTTTTTGCACTTGTCTAATGAGACACCTTTCACCACCTGAGGTATGTTTCATGAATTAGTTACTGATTACTTCAAAACAAATTCAGATTTGATATTTGTGAAGCAAAAGGAAAATACTGTAACTGAAATCTTCTTTATTYACAAGCCACATGTAACCCAGGAACTCCCACTGTGAGGCTCCATACACAGCATGAGCATTGTTCTTGCCCTTTGTCTTGCAGGGACTCACCATGCACATACAGGGATAAAAAGCAAAGTTTAACTTTGCTCCCTTTAGGAGGACAGTTTTACTCATGGAATGCTTTTCACATCCCAGCTTCAGTGTGATCCAGAATCTCTGAGAGCAGTGATGATCTTGGGACAGTGGAAGGTACAGTGCTGTCATTTCCTGGTTACTGTGGCTGGTATTGCAGTACTGGTAGTTTAACTTCATTCCAGAAATTTGGTCCCATTGTGTTGAGCAGCTGTGGCCTGGTTTGTAGTCTGTTGCCTCAGGAGGGTTGCTGGCAGCCTCTTGCAGSAATACAAGAGACAAAACAGAACACAACCCCTCCAGCCTTAGCCTGTCTTCACTGAGAAGCTGCTGCCATGGCCAGTGGGGGGTTTGGCTTTTTTGGATAAATTTTGTTGGCCCTCCTTCCTCCCACCCCTATTTAAAAAACRGCAGCTTGATAGCACAGCAGCAAATGCACATTAATATCAAACAGAATTTTCACTACCATTTTTGTATTAACATAAGATGTCAGAATGTGAAGTGAGCTGGATCTGCACATGGGACCACTCTTGCTGTTAAAGGCCTTAGGCTGAAATAGAGCCCAAAATTCTTAGAAGAAATCCAACATTTCCCAATCAAATATTAATTACATGCTATATAGAATTATATATTTCAAACAAGTTTTATAAATAAAAAGCTAGGCCTTTCAAACCATCAGCAATATTAATTTTGGATTTAAAAGATTATGAAAGATAAACAACCACGTAACTGTGAATTAGAAAAATACTGGCCTAGGTTGCATAAAAACCTGCATTAAATAAATACAGAAAGTTTTCACTATGAAAATTCAGTGGCATTGCACTTAAAAAAGCCATAATGAATTTACCCATCCCTTAATGACACTCAGGTTGTGTTTCACGAATCACAAACACACACAGGAGTCAGATGGCCCCAGAAGGTGACAGACTGGGTYAATGCAGTTCAACAGAAAGTCCTCTTGCTGTGTGCTGCTGCTCCACGCCAACTCCTGACCGCTGCTGTGGCTGCCAGCTGCTGACCCTGGCACCTCGTGCTGCCCCCCAGGTGCAGAGGCAGCCCCGGGAGGTGGCAGTGGCTGGGCTCGAGCGTGCCCCGCTCAGGGCAGGGCTTTGGGCCCGGGCTGGGTTGCAGGGAGGGGCTCTGGCTCCCAGTGTGGCTGGAAGAAGCGGATGTGGAACGTCCGCGCCCAGTTCTCGAAGACGCGCTTCTCGGTGATGAAGCGGTGGTGGCTGCCCTTGCGGCCCCGCTCGTGCGACAGGTACATGGTGCACTCGTCCGGCCCCTGCGGCTCGTAGTAGTGATAGGGGACTGARGGGTGGTTGGGATCCCTGTGGAGAAAAGAAAATACATGGGAGCCCAAGATGTTCTTTTTTGTTGATGGAAAGATGCTATCTTTAATGAACTCATGGGCTCAAATCTGCTTTTTCTCCTAGTTAACTTACGTAGCTGGTTTCTTTCTTGAATATCTAATACATCAGAATGGGGCAAAGGTGTTTTCTTTGCTTTTTCTTTTGCTCTCCTTTAATCCTCTTCCTCCCAGTTAAATGAAGGACAGCAGTAGCTCAGAAACAAGGGAGAGTGCTGCAGGGCTGGGTTACAACTATGAAATTTGAAGTAAACTGCTTAAAAGATATTTAAATGTAGATTGTGATTTGTAAAAGGTCCTGCAGAGGTATTTACTGAACTGGGGAAGAAAGAGAAGATGATGGATGGAGGTGGCTGTCTGTCACATCAGCTCAGCTGAACGTTCCCAGCACACCATGTGAGGTCCCAAGAGCACAACTCCAGTGAGTGTCTGCACGCCAGGTCAGTGGTACAGGCTGCTGTTGCTGGCATTTTAATCAAATGTCTGATGCACAAATGAGTTCCTTATTTTACAACAGCAGCTTTCATGTATCTAAGCTAAAAATTAAAACAGTTCACCCATAGTATCCATCTGACCTCGTGAACCCATTCACATTTCCCAGCGGGAGATGAGTGACTCGTGGTGACACTCTGGATATGCCAAACACTAATTAGATACTTAGGATAAAGTTCATTTTAGCAGTTCTGACCTCAGTGTTTCCATGTAACATTCTGTAAATGGCACATYTGTATTATAATAAGCCAGAGCAATTCATTCTCCTTTTGTTTGAATCTCTACATTAACCTGTACCCACAATGGGCACGGGTATTTTGGGCTGACAGGAACTCACACAACTCTGTGTTATAAATACTGAGAGAGCAAGCTGTCCCAGAYAGAATTACCCAGCTCTATCCCTCTCTCCCTGCTTGCTACCAGCTATTTTGCTGTGACAGAAAATTCCCAGTATCAGCATTTAGTGAAGCCTTGGAGCTGCTTTGTGTTACAGCCTGAGCTGAACAGGAGCCTAGCACAGAGCAAGAAATCTGATACAGATTCAGGGCTGTCAGCTGTTATATACAGTTGATTATTTTCATTTTGAAGAGCTAATATTTAAGGTCACTTTCAATTGAATGCATCCACAATCTGTCAGTAGTCTGTGCTGGTCATTATTTTTACTGTGTAATTCTGTCACCTACGCAATTTTCTAATTTTACTTATTTTGCCATTATCCATATTGTATATGCAGAGGTAATGTATGATATTGCTGCTGCTTTCCATTTGTGCCTTAGATTAACGTTTTAATTCAATCAATCTGCCTTCCTTGTAGCACAACATGGTGATCAATCTTACAGGACCAGAACAACAATAAAATTACATTTCTAGAATAAGATGGATTCTAAACTTATTAAATATATTCTCACTGGAATATGTAAGAGTGAAACAAAATCCTTCATTGCCTCACCTACAGAAAATGTATTTGTAATCTAAAGCTGCCCTTCATATAGAAGTGTATTATTTCTAAACTACAACTATTAGAACTCAATCTTCAATTAATTTTTCACTTTTTTTATACATTTCACCTCTTATTGTTGCTTAAATGAATCATTTGTATGGTTACTATAAATCTAATAGGATACATTTTCATGTGATGTGCTTTTGTTAAGGACTGCTAMACAAATAGGCCTCTGCCTCTCATTCAGACTGCTCTTCCTTCTTGCACTAAAGCTGGATTTTACTCTTGGGTCCTCAATGGTACACCTGTATTGCTTGGTATAAATTTGCTGCCTTAAARTTAGGATTAGTAGAGTTGAAATCATATCTCCAACAGAGTTGGGAAAAYGCAGCCCCAGTTAACAGGGCAAAGTGAGCCTGTGAGGCTGCTGGTCCCAACACCTCCAGGCAGGGTTTTTGCAGCCAGGGATTCCTCATTCCATCAAAGGCTCTGAACTAACACTGCTGTATCCTAAGAGGATGTCCTTGGCTCCTGCCAGGCTGTGCCAGGTCACTGCATCCTGTGCACCATGCCCCAGAGGCAGCCCAGAAGCACCTGGAGCACAGGGCCTGGCAGGTGAGAGAGGCAGGAGCCACTCCAGGAGCCTCTGGGGCTCAGGCCTTGTGTGCAGCTCTGAGGCAGAACTGGGGTGAGATCAGGGCAGGAATGGGGCTGGTGGTTACAGACCTCTCTGGGGATCCTGTGCAGCTCAATGAGGTTTGAAGGCTAAATTCCAAAAGCTGTCATTTAGATTTGGAATTCTGAAAGTTATTTACATATGGAGGACCTTCTCATTTCATGGGAGTTCTGGATTCCCAGATTGCATGCTGGTAAGCTTTGGATTTGAACTCAGGCTTGAGTACACCATAACCCAAATTAACTGTGCTATCTCCTAACTCTGCAATTAGCCTGTGTCACTAGCAAATGAAATGCATGAGTAATTTCTGGACGGAAATTGCTTGCCACCTCATTTATTAACATTAAAACAGATGCTGTTTTATCACTGACTGATACTGGACATTAATCAGTATTTTGTCAGACTCTGCATGCATATTAATATCACAGCTGGGAGGAATCTGGGGAAGTTCCTCAGTAAAATATCCTGCACTTCCTGCCTGATCAGCTGYCAGCACTGCAGCCTGGAAGTGCTTGTGCCCCTGTCAGTCAGCTGCTGTTTGCCACTTGAGTGCACATTTTCCCACAGATGGTATCCACCTACAGCAAAAGCTGGAAGCACAGCACAAAAGAAAAAARGCAGGGAAACCAGGCCACCCCACACCACATTCTGGTCAGCCTCTTTCCTTAGAAATGAAGAGCCATAATAAATTAACCCTCTAAAACTATAGGTACTCACACACTTTGTAAAATAATTCATATTTAGATGTGTGAGTAAAGTGTCATTTATTATTGAGTGATGGGCAAGGTGCTGTGTCAGGACCATGAAGATTTCTAGATAATTTTTTTGCCTTCTGTTCCCAGGATCTCCTTTCCCTGACCTCCATARTTAGTCCTGTTTTCCAAACCATAGATACATTTTTAAATTAAGCTAATGAGGTGAGGCATATGGACCAAAGAGCAGGACTAGCTCACATTCAGCTTACAGTCTCTCATAAGCTCCAGGAAATGTAACCAGCAACTGCTGCTTTGCAATTGATTTAAAGGAACTGAAKATGGAAAGAGAGAGAGGTAAGAAAACACTAAAGTATTTCAAATACCAATTTTCAGGTGAATTATCATGGAAAATGGCCTGGCAGTCATATGAGGATTCTTACAGGAAAATAATCAGGTTCAGTAACTGGAAAGTATGAAAAATTATTAATATTAGTTAAAATAAGGSTCAGAATTAAGTTTTAAGTTTCTGGGAGTTCTAGAAGGCTCATGAAGAGAAGAGTTAAAGAGGTTCATCTCACTGTCCCCTTGAGTTTTCCTTGTGTGCAGGAGTTCCCTGAGACCTGCAGGGACCCAGCCTTTCTGTCCCTGCTGCCCATAATGCCATGGACAGGGGCTGCAATTTCTGCACACTCAGTAAGGCCTGTCTTGTCCTTCCCAGCCCTGCTGCTGAGCAGCCTCAAAGGGAAGCAGCAGCWCTGCAGTGCCTTCAGGAATTGCTATGGTACCTGGGCACCACTGTCAGGCTGCTGCTGAGGGGAGGCAAGAGGAGAATCCTGCATGTCCTAGTTCAGGAGTGAGTCCTGTGCATCAACGGGTTGCCAGAGGGAGTTCTGAGAGGGAGGTGCTTCCCATCTGGGAAAGGCTTGGATTGGATCCCTGAGCACTGGGAAGAATACAGCAAGATGGCTTGTCTGTCTSACAGAAGAGTGAGAGGTGTGCACACTTCACACAAATGTTTGCATGTGCATGGAAGCACAAGCTTTCAGCTTATTACAGAACATACAAGGCAGAAGTGTTCAGCAGCATGAGACCAATGTCAAGCCATTAACCCTTACTACAGCATAAATCTATAGCAAGCAAAGGGGTTTGAGATGACTTAGAGGTTTGCTTTAAGCACTAGAAATATATAATAATCAGGACACCAAGTCCAGTTCAGCTGTGAAACTCAGTCCAGTGAAAGTAAATGAATCCAAAACACCTTGTTGCAAGTAATAGTGACAAATCTTTTAGTCTGTGCTCCAGACTCCTTCACCAGACTATTTTTCCTGCAAGGGTGCAAAGCAATTTGGTTAATGATCTTAAGCTAATAATTTGTAGCAGAATCAACAGCATGAAATTCATAGTACCTTTGAGGTGTCCTTCACGTTACAGATGTGACACTAATTTAGTTCCATGACAGTGATCTCCATACTCATTACTTATTCTACAAATTACTACTTAAAAATGAATAGGTATGTATCTGCTGAAGTTATAAATTTGGTGATRTTAATYCTGAACAGAAATAAATGTTTGGGKTKKTTTTTTTTTTCAATCTTAATGATTCTCTAGTTGCACAGTAAGTAGGATACCCACACCATCTAGCACACACACATTTTTGTTGTTTTATTGGGATTTCTGGGTTTTGATATGGCTTGCAATTACAGAATATTTATTCTGCTATTCTGTTTTGTTGTCTTATTTCTTTGAAAGGAAGCACTGTTTTAACTTCATGATGAGTAGCTGAAGAGCCAGCTAAGGAGGTTAACTCAATATTGCAAGAAACTCCTTTCACAGATCTTCAAGGACAGCTTCCAGGCATGGCAAGTAAAGTTTTCCCCTTCATCACCTGGGGAATCAAGCTGAAGTAAAGACATTTCCTATTACTTTGATTAAAAAATKACCTTTTCCCTTTCTACAACCAGGTGTGTGTACCTTTATGTTAAGATTTTTTTTATGTAGGCCATGAGAACAATTACATCATTCACTGATAGGACTGATCTACAGCCTTTCTTGTGTTATAATTTAAGTCAATTTGATTTTAGTGTATTTATTCTRTTCTAATTGTTCTCAGTGACATTTTTAGTCTCTCTCAAAACAGTTTGTCTGGATTTAGTTGGGTTTTTTTAATACATATCTAAGCTATTCTGACTTTGTCTGAAAAGTCATGATTACACATTATTTTGCASTGAAGTGCTGTCTTCTGTATTTTTAGATCATCAGTTTAAGAATTACTTTCATGTGCCACTGGAATACAGCCACTTCTGGAGTAAGACAGACCAGCCACTTACAGAAACTGAAGTAGTATATGCTGGCCAACTGAGATGACAGAGGAATGAGATGCTGTGCTGTGGAAGATGTTTGTGTTGTCTGGCATATCTGATCTAGTTTGCWTTTTTCCTTGGAGAATTCATGATGAAGTCTGGCAGTACATCACAGCATTTATCATCAGTGTTTTGTTATAATTTGTAGAAATTCTCACRAAGTGGAGTTTAGTGWTGACATTTAATGCTGTGATTTCTTCAGGGATTTCTACARCGTGTCCAAGRCAAATGCAGATTCCTGAAAGGTTCTTTTAAGTGCTCAGAGGAAAGTCAAAGCAGCCCCATTCTTTGAGATTAACCCAGCACTGCAGCCTTGCCCTCCCTGCCCCTGACAGGCATCTGGAATTACCCAGTGAACCAGACTTGAGAGAGATCACTACATTTGCAATAGAAAATTAAGCCAGTATTTCTTGGTGAAAGGGTTTGTGAGCAGGTGATGAAACGTTGCACTGAGGCCTCGTTCCAGACTTGCTCCAGCCCTTCCAGGGTCACCCAGCAGGAGAAATGGGACCAGCACTGGCTGTGGGCAGGAACCACTCAGTGCTGAGTGGGCAGGTGAGACYTGTGTCAGCATCAGGATTGCTGATGCAAAACAAATTTGTCTGTGTTCGTACTGGTACCTTGTGGCTAATGTCATTTTTATCTGGCACTAGAAGTTCTGGAGACACTCCCTGCATCACTGATCCATAGAGGGAAAACCTTAAGCAGGAGCTGGGCTCTGTATCCTGAACAGGGCTGTAGGCACAGCCCAGCTGGAAAATGTGCACAAGCTGCTCCTTTCTATACAGCCTGTGCTGCTCCTGCCTTGTGTGACCCAGCCCCTGCCATGCCCACAATGGGGGATCCCATGGCCTCCTCTGGGTCCAAACTCAMGGGCTGGGGTTTCATGGGATTTAGGAAACTGCAAGATTGGCATTCAAGTGACAGAGGTACAATGATGTTAATTGGAGTTGCACAGRAAGTTCAATTTAAAAACTAGTCACCGTGAGAACACTGTTCCTTTATTAATTTGGGGGGGAACTCAAAAAACAAATTAAAAGTAATGTTTTTCAGTACTTCTTTCTTCAGATTAATTTCATGCCAATTATTGCATTACTTTTAGCTGATAAATATTCAGAGACTAAAAGAAAGCAACAAGATGGATTAATTCTTCCACAGTACAAACAAAATTTTAAAATATTTTATAGAACATAATTAAATGCTGTTTGTTTTCAGAATGAGATCATGGGACATCTTAATTGCTTTAAGAGGACTGAAGACTTGCTGCAGAGCAAAAAGATTAAAAGATTCAGATATTTATCTGTAACACTGTTGGCTAATAGTGGTTCCAAAATGAATCCTACCTGCAGAAATCCGGTGGCACCATGCCATAAACATTTATCCTGTCACAGAGCTCTAATGCGATCGTCATTGTGAACCAGCCCGTGCTAAGCCAAGTGTTGGATATCTTCCTGAAAGCAAAAACATAATTAAGTTTCTAAGCTGGCAAATAATTCTTCTTGCTTATTTATTTATTTATTTATTCATTCATTCATTCTGAAGCAATTTCTTGGCGTTTTCTTAATTCCTGTAAAAGGCTCTGAAAACTGGGCAGCCRAGACCACTTTGCTTGTCAGTCTGTTAATGATTTCTCTGGTGCCTCCTGTCAGTGGAGTAATCTGGGCAGAAACTTTCCTTGCTGTAATTCATTTTAGGCACAGCAACATTAATATTTAGCTGACCTTTGACTTGGTTTCTAGAAGCTTGCAGCCCCTCACTGTGACTGCTGGTAGGAAACTCTTTAGTGGGTTACAGCTGTGACTGTCCCATGGCCAGGCTGGGAAATCTTCATCCCAGGAACCACCCAGGGGCCCTCCCTGCCTGAGGGGAGCCTTGGAATGGGAATGACAGCACTGGCAGGGAGCCTCTAAGGCAGAACTGCCTTCACTGAGGCTGGGACATGACTTTAAAAGAAGCTCAACTGATCCCAGCATTAATTATGCAAAGTAGRAGATACCACCCTGTAACTGCTGACAGATGTAAGGGATTTACAGATTGTGTTTAAATTTTGCTGTATCCCAGGTTCTTACCTGCAAAGTGGCATCAGTAATGTTTCCTGTTCCTCTCATGTGCTTGGCAGAGCTGTTCAGCTTCTAAAGCTGTGTTCTATGATGGTTATTGGATGCCTGGCACATGCTCTGGAATTCCCAGCCCTTTTTTAAGTTCCTGCACTGGCTCTATGCTGTGGGAGAGCTGGCACTCTTGGAATGGGAGGATCAAGGAAATGCCAGCAAAGAAAACATCTTARAGTTGTCATAAGGGCACGTCACTGGCACCCTCTTAGACACAGAGGCACAGAAAGTCAGGTGTTTGCTCCAGAGAAAACGAGTTAACTCAAAGGTCTTCTTTCAAATGCTATTAAAGCATAAGACAGGAGTTCTCCCTAATCCCTCACCCAGCTAGGAAAGTCCCACAGGAAGAAGTTCAAGCTTGTGTTTATCTGCAGTCCAAAGAGTCTTCAGACAGCCTGTCACAGTGACAGGCTCTCCCTTCATCTGCTGAACCTGAGGCACCAGGGGAGCAAGTGCAGGCTCTGGGAAGGCCTGGGCACTCTACCAGAATGTATTAACATGGGATTTACATTAATCCCATTCCYCCACACCTGTATCTGCCAGATACCTGTGAAACTTTGGCACAGTCGCCCCAGAAAGCACAGCAGAAAACAAGAGGTTCTCTTCAGAGAAGTCACAAAGTCATCCCACGTCCTGGCCCAAGTTCCAAGGCCATCTTTTACAGTTTACCCAGTSATAGCAGGATGTGGAACAGTCTTGGAAGCAGGGACCTGAGGCCACAAAAGCCACTGCAAGCAAGTGCCAGCAATCCCTAACATCTAATTCAGCTGACAGGAGCCACCACGCAGCTTCCAAGCTAATGCTAAACAAGCTGGTTCCAAGTAGGTCACCTACAGGGCAGTAGGAGGAGACTTTCTGARCACTGTCACATTGAGGAATGCCTTGTACAAGGTTTCCCATTTCCTCAGGGAATCAGACTACTGCAAGGGGAAAAAAAAAAAGGTGGCGTCTGTGCCAGCTGCTTAAAAGCCACTTCTAAACAGAAGGGAATTCTTTGACTAAACATGCCTGGAGGATGCTGAGGAGCAGAGGTAATTTGTCCTGTCCTTAGTGGATCACCTGGTAATGCATAAACTCCTGAAASACACATTTTCACTGCTCCTGACACACAGACTTTCAAGCTAAGCCAGCACTTGGAGAATGACATGTTATAAGCATCTCATTATTTCCAATTATGGGGCCTTATTTATTTTCTGACTGTGCACTGAAGCTTGGGGGTGGTGGTGCAGTTTGTCACTATGTCACAGCTGGTCATAAGCTCAGTGGAGGCCTTCAGGCACAGCAACAATATAAAACAGTAAGTAAGCATTTTTGGCTCAAAATTATTAGGAAAGAGATAGGGAAAAGCCTAAAAATGTTGCTTCTCTGCCAGCTGAGAGTTTCTGAGCTGTGAATCACTAAGTAATTCAGGAACATGTTCAGGCTAAGAGTGCTCTGGAGCTTGCACAAGTCCAGTATTTCAGGTGCCCAACACTTACATTCCAAAAGCAAGGGAGCAGTTGCAGGCAGCCCATGACCAAAGCTTTGCACAGCTCAGGACAGCCAGCCAGGCTCTCTCCTGGGTTAGTTTTCTTCCTGCTTACACACACTTAGGCTGTCAT
Organism: Alauda arvensis; assembly: GCA_902810485.1. Classification (NCBI taxonomy): domain Eukaryota; kingdom Metazoa; phylum Chordata; class Aves; order Passeriformes; family Alaudidae; genus Alauda; species Alauda arvensis. Next base: position 489,527 of record CADDXX010000485.1, read on the forward strand.
TTAGTGTTTTCAATAAACAGAACAACTGAATATAAATAAACTGGCTTAGAAGCTGAATAATCAAATAAAGATTGAAAAATTCATTCAAGTACCACTCTGCCCTCTTTAAATACTGTGTCTGTAGGACAGCAACACAGAAACAGGGTTACAGTGTCTCAGATTTCATAAAAAACCTGAGCAAGAGTCCAACAAAAGAATACTGTTTTTACACCTAATCAGCAGTRATGAGAGAATGTGAAGAACTGTCATGTGCTTATTAGGGGAGATGATCAGATATTCTTTTATATGATGAACTAAGACACTATGCTGATAATTCTGTAGTGCACACTAAATTACAATTAGAGGCCTTTCTGCTCCACCAAAATCTCATTTATAATCTCTATGGAAATACTCTCCTGCAGTTATTTCATTTATGCTGCTTTTATCTAATTACTATAATATTGGTTCTGAATCATATTTTCTTTATGTACCCTTATTCAATTATAAAGTTATTTTCAAGTACAGCTAGTTTATAATGCCAAGTATATTGCTCTGCAGCCTTTGTCCATGCTATTTAACTGGCAATGTTTTCTGAAGGTTTTTCTTAATTTCAAAATATTTTTAAGCACAATACATCCAATTACCTTTTTCTCATCATTTTCAAGATGGAAATGAATAGTCTGATTCTTACAAGCTTGCAATCATGCTTCTTTCTACCTCCTTTGTTTTTTTGTAGGCAAGAGCTCAGCAGAAACCTCCTGGGGAACAGCAGCATTCTGGGCCATACAATGTTCTGCTCCTGCCCCCACAGGTACCTGAATTTTCTCCYTTACAATTCTTTCCTACCCATGTTTCTTTTCACCTTCCCTTTCTTCTGTGCAGCTTACTCATTTATTTCCATCTCCCATTTTAATCTTCTTAGCCCTTCAAGTATGCTGTCTGTGCCCTTTAAAATCAACAGGGCCTGCTCCTCAGGCTGAATTTTGCTGCCATCTGAGTGCCCTTGATTCACACTGGGAGTTCAGGGTGTCCATGACTGAGCTCACTATAAACTTGTTACAATGTCATTTATGGCTCAAATACCTTGAGAATATTTCAGGAGCTGAGCCCGGTGCCTGTGCTGAAAAGGAAATGCTTTCATCACAAGCCTCTGGCTCTGGATGGGTGATGCAGAACCAGGAAGAGCAGCTTGCCTGAAGTTGCACAGCAAGTGTCASAAAAAGAACAGGATCCTGGCAGTGTCAGGGAAGGGATGTGACCCTGGCTCCCCGGGGCACAACTCAAGTTCTGAGGGTGAAGCAGGGAGGGAAACTGTTCCTCAGAACTGGGGACAGAGGTGATCCTTCCCTGGATCACCAAAAGCACAGTCCAGGCAAGCAGGTGGCAGTGCACATTCCTTGTGTCCAGGGCCTTCCCCTGGGGCTCCTGGTGGCCAGGTTACAGTGCAATTACAGCTTTGTTGACTTTCATGCCTTTGTAAATCCTGAGCACACAGATAATCCTCTGTACATTCCTTGAAGGGTTCAAATGCTAATTCACCTTCTCACTTCACTTTACTCTGGAAAAGACAAACACATCACAACTGGGAGGSTATCTCCACTTGCTATCCTTTCTTCTTGTTCTGGCAGAGACCCAAACACACCAGTTGGAAGGTGAAGAGAACCTTTAATGTTACAAAACTGACCAAGTTACTCTGTGCTCTGGTTTGAGCCTGAGTCAGCCACAAACTCAACTAACTGAACAGAGCTSTGCAAGCAAACCATGTGGGGTGTGACAAAGGCAGCAAATGCCAAGCAAAGGTTGCCTTCAGCTAAGAGGATTTAGGAAATTTAAAAGTTTGCTCTACCATTGGTTCTGCTTTTCTCATGCAGCCCAGAAAATGAAATCTGTGCTCGAGTCCACAAGAGGAYTGATCCCTGTTCAAGCTTTGGTGTGTATGTTTTGTATTTGTAAGGCAGCACATCTGACTGTGAGGTACTGCACAGTAATAAACCTACCTCTTCATTTGTATCTAAGTGGGGACCCTGTGTCATTTTTACAGCAGCATATTTAATAAGTAGAAAAATAGAACTTCATTAAAAATAAATGTGTTTTGTGCTGGRAAGTCTTTGGTTTTAATGCCCATTTTCAAACATTATATGTGAAAATATTCAAGTACTGCAGTGGGTCACTTACTACAAATTTGATTTGAAGATCAGCCTACAAGTCTCATAAACAGTCTCATAAAGATGTAACTATCATAACAACTTTCCATTTTCCACTTGCAAATGTAAGATGTACTGTTCTGAAGCACCTAATGTAYGACTAATGTTTATTTGTTTTACAAGAAGCTTTACRGCTGCAATGTTCCAAGAATGCTTAAATTCAATAAACAGCTATTATAATTCACTGAATGGTGGCATTYCCTCTATAAGAAAACATAACCTACCTATTCTAATTTTTCAGAATCAGTGAAAAAAACTTTAAGGTACGTTACCCCAAAGTGAGATTTAAACAGCTCCTGCCTCCTCCACTCAACAAACTGAACACCCAGTCTCTGGTATCCCAGGCTGATGAGGCAATACTCCATACAAATCATTTTGATGCATATTTTTTTACTTATGTTACGATTGATGTTATTTGGCACGTCATGCCACATTACAGCCCATGAGGCAGAGGGTTTAACAGGCAGGATTCTCCCTCTGAGCAGAGCTGAAATTGGTATATATAAACTGCATTATTTCACTACTCTGTGACATCCCCATGGTGTATCCATGCCAGTTCTCACCTGTCTTTTCCAGTCTCCCGTTTGAAAAGGTCATCAAACTGAAGCATCTTGTGCCGGGAAATCATGTACACTTTTAACTGGGGCAGTATCTGGTTCATCAGCTGCAGGTTATTGTACACCAGGCCTTTRCCATCTCTCCTCATGTAGCTGCTGGGCCCCCAGAAGATGAACACAGCCCCGTGGCTCATGTTCAGGAGTTCGTGGCGGTTGCGCAGGATCCTCTGGATGCTGGAGTGGGCGATGACGCGCAGGCTGGTCCTGTTGCCCACGTCGGCGCCGTAGCCGCGCGTGGGCGCGTCGTTCATGCGGATCACGCAGTCGCTCTCGTCAATGCTGCCCCCTTGTCTGCTCCCCAGGAGATGCCCCGAGCTGGTGACCAGGGCACAGCTCTTGCAGTGCATCTGTAAGGGCTGCAAACACACACACACCTCACAGTGAGCTCCACRCAGCTCCCCTCTCCCCACACAGCTGTGTTTTACACGTTCATGGCAGATTTCACWGCAAAACCTCAGAGCAATGCACATAAATCTCTCCTGGCAGTGTGCCCAAATAGCTGGGGACCCATTACCTGTTTAYTTGGGGGGGATATGGTGTAGATGTACAGCCCTTAGAGCTCCTCTGTGRAGCTAAGCCCATTGTGTAAATCCTCCTTGCCATTGCTGCTTCATAAACAGAAATCACAACAGCTTCTCTACTCTCCCCAGCTGCTTAAGATTGTACTTCTTCCACATGTTATATAATTATAACAGTTACAATTAGAATATTTTTTATTCTTCTGCTTCCTTTTTTTTTTTCAGGAAATAATAAATCCTAAGTCYTCATAAGTTAATGTATGAATAGCTTTTCAACCCTGGGGTCAAGACATTTTGCTAAGGGAAGAGATTGATACCCTGGCCCACTCCTTCCATGCTGTTTGCAAGTTGTGCCACAACCACTGCAGTGCTCTCGTGCCTCCTTTATGGTTCAGCAGTCAGAGCTGGTCAGTAATGTCTGTGTGCATTGCACATGACAGTGAGTTAGTGCACTCAACCTGTGCTACCTTGTCAGGTCATGTTTGAAAGTTGCACAGTAAAATGGAATGGGAGGCACCTGTGCTGGGAGAGCTGACCTAATGGAAGCAGAAGAGTAAAACAAGCTTYCATGAAAATGAAAATGCATGATAAATCATGGGACTGAAATATGCCACCACCACAGGTATCAATTATAGAGGAATATATCACTACCTACTGCTCAGCATGAGAACTAAAAGGAGCAAGGGTTAACAGTACTCCCAAAGTGCTGCTTTCTAACAAGAATACAATAAACTGTGAGGTAAATAAAGACTGTTTGAGGGTGTGCCTTGGTAGCCCTTCAAGAAATAATATCTTGCACTTGGTGTRTATCTTAGTGTCTTTGAAAAACAACAAACAGCAACAAGGCAAACAAACAACAATGCCCCACCAACCCCCCCAAAAATACCCCAAAGCAGCCTAACAAAAAACCCATCAGAAAAMCCCCTGGCACAGAGACTTGAACTGCAGTTGCTTAATTATTCTATTCTGACCTACACATACACAGGAATCCAATGACTAAATCAGTCTGCAGTSAGGCACAGCTTAAAACTCTAAAGCTAAAAAGGATACATGATGTAGGTTTGGCACGATCTCAGAGCCCTGTATGAAAATGCTTTGGCCCTGAGTACTCAATGGGAGTGTTTTACTGTAGTAACTTGGTTTTAATTTTGAAGGCACTAAGATTACAATTGCAGTCTGAGATTCTTTCTTCTGTAAGACTAGCTCATGAATGCTTAATGCTTTTTAATTAAAGAAAAAATAAGAAAAAGTATTCATTCTGCACAGTGATTCGACCAGTGAGCCTTGTATCTCCATCTCCGCCAATRAACAAAGTCCCTTTCACATCTGTGGTCTATAATCCAGAGCTAATGGTATGGGTGAAAATGTTCATGCCTTTGTGAGCCAAGGTTCCTAATGCAGTATTTACATGCATTTTCCTTTAAGCTTTCATCTGCCACTTTGATGAATTACCCAGTGGAAGGCTCTAAGGTGAACGAGCTGCTCCACCACCATRCTTGGGAAAGCAAGACAGGTGCTAATGAGGTTAGAGGAAATGTAGTCAGCACCAATGTTAACTCACACAGGTTTGAACATCCACACAGCAAGGCATTTTCACCTAAACAATCTCTGCTTCTGTCTGGCTGACTGAGCTACAACTTCCTTGTTTCTTTTTAAAAAATCTGCCACAGAATCCATCAAGTGTTAGGAAACAGGAGCGGCCATCAGCAGAGCTGTGGAAACCTGGGGGAGGGCTCTGAGGCTACATAATGAACATTAACACTCCCCAGAATATCTGTCCCAGATCTTGTTTGAAACATGTTTCTTCTGGGAAAAAGTCTTTAGACTGCAACAGTCAGGTATTGCCAAGCCACTTCCTGAATGATGCATGGGGGCTGAGCCCTTGTAGCTGCTCTAGGCAAGTCATTTTCAGTTGCCTCACTCAGATTCYTTCAGCTGAAGTCTACAAAACTCGCACCTAAAAATTGTCAGAGGAATTCACAGTGAACAGCCACAACATTCTCACACCAGCTGTTTRTAATGCTTTGACAACAGTGAAAGCAAGGGGGGGAAAAGCCATAGGCTGTAATATCATCTCACTGGGAGGTAGCAGTGGCACCAGAAATGCCATCTACTTAAGCAATAATAATGGAGGCACAAGGCAGTTCTTTGGGATTGATGACCAGCTGGAAAAAGTTGATGGCCTGAGAATAACCAGGGGCCATTAAGCCAGAAGAACATTAACTCCACAGAAAACGCTGTTACAGTAATTATTACAGTGATATTTTAGGGAAAAAAAGCAAAGTGAAAATAAAGCAAACCCCATGAAATATGAGTTATATTTCAGGAGCCTTGCTTCAGAAGGGATGARGTGAGAGGTAGGCGAGTTTTATAGCCCCTTTGTTAATTACTTTGAAGTGTAACATATCATGCATGTAAAAGCTGCTGACATTGAATCAAACCCATTGTTAATAAGCAGCCACAGTTCTTGTRCACCTGAACTCCATGGCCAGCACCTTTGTGCCAGGGCAGAGCTCATGGCTACTGCTACAGCACAGGTCAGGCACTTGCACAGCACATGAGCCAAGTACTGCCCAAAAAACCTGCCCAGTTCCCCTCTCAGTTCCAGTCATCTCAAGGCATGCATGGGGAGAGGGAGAACAGAGGTTACAGTACAACAAGTACAACAGTGTGGAGCCCCAGAAGATGGCAAATCAGCTGGTGCTTTTCAAGGATAGATGGGCAATCCCAAGGAAYGGGGGCAGCAGGGGAACTTTGTCATGGGTAAACCCCATTACAGCACSTCTGTGCCCACAAGTGCAGCTTTGCACAGCTACAAATATTCCCACAGGCCACACTGACTCCTGGCTACTCCCACTTCCAGAGATTAGCCCAAAGTGCTGCTGCTCTATTACAAATGCCTGATTTGCTTAATGAAACAAAAAACAATGGCACGGTTGTTTCTGTATTTTCCAATTTGAGGTAATTTACTCTGTTATTGACTTTAAAATCTATGTTGTCCAATGATCGAAAAATGTTCTTTTCAGACACTTTRGTGCTCAAGTGCTCGAGAAGAATAAATTGAAAAATGTTGTTCCAGATACAAATATGTTATTCTCAGATATAATTATTTTCTTKGTGATGAGATAAAATAATCTTTTTTGCTTATAGAGGTGTTTTGATTTTAAAGCCAAGATTTAGAAGACAGCTCTCACCAGTAAAATCACTGTAAGCCACACTTTTCCTTATACTGAGTACTTAATGACCTACTTTCAAGACCCCTGGGTTCAGATCATTCCATTATCAGTACTGTAAAAATTTCAGTTCTATAAAAAAAAGCCAGAGTATTTTATCCTGGCAATGATGACCTGGCCACAACAACAACAACAAAACCAAATCAAACCAAACGAGCAAACCCACCCCTCAAAAAACCCCCAAACCAAAATAACAAAAAAAGACCTGGAGTGAGAACAGCTCACTAATGAGTTCAGCAGAAAAAGGCCATGAAGTTCATGTCACACCTGTCAGTTCATGAACACCTAGCATTCCTCTTGGATACATCTGGAAATATCACAGAAGRGTTCAAAGTGCATTGGGAGACAAGAGATACTATGAAAGGTTAAAGAAAATCCAAATTTGACCTTTAACTAAGCACTTGAGACAAAGTGCAAAGTTTCTCTTACACTGCAACACCTCTGTTGTTGGCCAGTGTTTGTCTCGTGTCAGAGCTGGAGTGAGAGGCTACAGAGCTGCTCCTCCCTGTAGCAGCCACTGAGCTGTATCACTGAACCAACCTCTCTGCAACAGCTCCCAAACTGCACAGGTAAAAGCAGTGGTACAAATWAGAAGACTGATGTACAGGAAAGCAAATCTGTCCCCATGTACAACTGAATTAATTCAGTTGAATTCAGCATGTYAATGGTTGAAAAAGCACACATGAACCCTGTAAGAGCCAGACTCACTGGTTCAGGAGAAAGTGACCTTATTCCAGAGCAGCCTTGCTTTCTCTTTTTGTTACAAAGCAGGTGATTTCTTTGGAAGGAGTTTCATGTCTCCCCCACCTGGTGYCCATTGTGCCTGGCCTAAGCACAACAGCTTGTGACACTCACTGGATGTTACCTCAGTATTTGCTTTTTATGCTACTTGCCTTGTGCACAGAATTTAATCAACATTTCCTTCATGATGCTAATGAACCCCAAGTTCACACCATGTTCAATGTAATTTATTACTTATGGCTTGCTCTTGATTGCTGCGTCATCAGCCACCAGCAAAAACACTAAATAATTAAAGCTTTGCCTTGTGATACAATATTTTGTCCTGGCAGCTTCAATTTTTTTTTTTACTTTCTTGTAGCTTTGGGCAGCTCTGAGGTTTCTCACAAGCTGCTGGCTTGGAACCACAGCTCCTCCAGGCTGGCTCTCCTCCCCAGTGCTCCTCTCCCAGAGGCCTGGAGGACAACCCCCCTGTCACAACTGCATCCCAAGCTGTGCAGGAGCCCCAGCCATGCCCAGCCCATTGCTGGCACATCACAAACAGCTGAATGCTCCAGCTCTGGTGAGCCCCTGGCATTCAGCACTGCCCCAGTGTAAAGCTGCTCATGCCATTATGCCCATCCCTCATGACAAGGGACATGCATTGTTTCCATCGGTGTGCCTCCTTCCTTAGTATTTTCCCTAAAAGACTGAAAACTCTGAGGCCAAATCTGCTTTRCTTTGAGAGATTCCCAACCACCTTRAAGYAGAATAGAAACCCTGAGGCTTCACATTTGCCAATGCAGCAAGCTGTGGGGCTCAAGCTGTCTCATCAGWGAAGCACAGCTGTGCACTTCAGAAGGGACTTCCACAATGCAAGGACTCTGGGAGACATGATCCTGGGAAAATAATGCAGGTTCCCTGATTATTTTTGGTGTGTAATATATTGATGGAACAGTGCTTTCATAATACTAGGAAAGGAATAAAGAATTAAAACACCAAAACCAAACCAAACCAAACCCCAACCACATACAAGCTGAGAGTTTGCTGTTTTTCAAGTCCCATCTATGAAATGATGGTATCAAGCCAGTCTTCTCTGAGCAGCAGAAGTCATTCAGATGCATATTGGATATTGCAGGTAACACTTCTGTGTATAAAAAGCTGGAGCAAAAAAACCCAAACTGAAACACCTAAAGCTTCAACTTGCTGAGGTAAATGCCCTTGTGAGTTTGTGATGCCAAGGTCAGATTTAAAGATTATTTTGCCTTGACCATGACATTTTCATGTATGTGTATTCATATAGGGAGTGTAGCTTATTTTCTACACTCTGCTTGCCAGCTCAGACTTCCCCCTCAAGTTTCATAATGTTTGATTCTTTAGCCCTTATGCTAGACARGAGCACCTTATGCAGGTACAGAGTGGTGTCAAAGAGAAAAAAAATCCTCTGAGCAAATACATTTATAATTATTGTAGGAGTACACTTCTGGAACATTAGAGAATTTACCAGGAAAACAAACTGCATTATCCACTGAACTAAAAGCWCTGATTGCCTTCAAAACTGTATCCCAGTGACTGATATTGCACAAGTAAACAGAAAGGGTTAGGAGACACCACTTGGCCAACACTGTTAATCTTTATGCAAATTCAAATAAAAAGCATTTGCAGCAAAACTTTGCAATTCAAAAAAGGTCTGGCAAGTCTGCTCATATTGTCTGCTATTATCATAAGATAAATGCATGTCTGTTTACAAAGATAAAAGATAAAACAAATTAATTTCTTATTACTTCTCTTTGTTTCTTGGACTGTGGAGCTTGAATATGCAAATATTGTGGAAACAATTAGCATTGTCATTTCTCATTGATTCCTCTGGGTTAGTTATATAACTGGACTCTGCCTTCAGATATTGGATAAGACAGTGAACAGCCAAACTCCAGCACATGCATTCCTCACATTATTGAACACAGCAGTGATGCTTTATTCTGCCAAGGAATCGAGTATTTTTTTTGCCATGATACCCTACTGAGGGGCATCTGCAAAACCTGTAGGAAAAATATAATAATCCTATTTTCAAAAGGTCCTTAGAGCTAATTAAATTTCAGAACATGAGGCTAGGTTATGAAGAGGGAAAAAACCCAACAAATGCACTCCACAAAGCTTTCACTGGAGCAATTTTCTTGGAAAAAGTACCGTTAAGCACATTAGTCAATGAAGAGTCTTCTGCTTGTGTGAAGTGTTTTCCAGCACATTAACTCCTTTTCAGGGGACTGCCTGCTAGTCAAAGCTTCCATTAGATTAATTAAAATATGGCTTCTCTCACTGGAAAGAAAAGGCATGAGCTTGGTTACAGGACATTGACCACCTATAGAAACKGAGCCCTTTCTGTTACATAAAACACGTGAGCAGAGGCAGCAGCACAGGAGATGAACAACAGGGTAACTTTTGGTATATGGGGCACATTTCTCTTCTGATTTCAGAAGCATGATTATCAGGTGCTGATGTTTTCCCCTAAGCCACCTGAAGTGAATATAAGGTGCAACCCTGCAAATTGTCAGCACATATAAAGCTAAGATTTAGAGAGTAGTTTCCATCCTGAAACCTATAAATATGTCCCATGAGGAAGATTAGTATCAATCATAGGCTTATTGGAGAGGGAGATAGGATACAATGATAACCTGAAGCTATCAACTAGAGTAATGGTCTCAGAAGAAAAAGCAATCAGAGAAAGAAAAGAATATCCTCAATGAAAGGCAGAACTGGAAAATCAGGCAAGAATGTATCATGTTGATGAACATGAACTGTTATACAAGASAGAGTGTCATATGAACAATATACAGGCTCTAAAGAAATAGTTATTGCCTAATGTTTATCTTAAAAGGAGAGCAAATAGACATCCATATTACATAMAACTGCTTTACTTTTGTTCTGCAGCTAAAGTGCTTGCACTAAAATGAAATAAAGCCACAGGCATGGTGCCTTAACTATGCAAATTGTTAGCACTGAAGTGTCAGAAAAACAGAAATTATAACAATCTCCAGGAAAGGTATTGGACAGTYTGGATTTTTGCTTCAGAATGTTTTCACATCAACTTCTCTGCTTTGCTCTGGTATGTTTTGGCAGCTCTTTCCAGTTTAAATACTTCATGTAAGTATGCCCTCATTTGCTCTCTCTGCACCTGCCATGGCTATGCAGGATATTTTTTGAGCGCCAAACTTCACAGGGTCTCTTTTTTATCTAACCCAACTTTAAAGCCAAGCACCACAGATCTTTAAAGTTTGTGCCTAAGTTTTCAAATTCAAGCATTTTTTCTTTCTGTGGCATTATCTGGCTCATCCAAATGCATCTAAACTCTCACTACAACTATGACCCCTACAAGGCAATGATGTGATGGGCACTGCAAGGACAAAGCAAGCCTTTCCAATGGTGTCCAGTTCCAACAGAACTTAGCACAGCATGCAGAGCCCCTAGAAGAGGCCAGATGAAATGTAAGACCAAATCTCTAATTAGAAAGTTACTGACACCACAGAAAATTTTTCTAAAATACATTTCTGTACCTAGCTGAGTAGAGTGAAATAAAAAATAATGCAGCTTATTCCTTTGAAAGGTTTTCATTCAAAAATTTTGTTCAAATGTCTTTCCTTCARAATCTGTCAAAAATGTTCAGCCTTGTGGTCTTTTGATTCTCATGTGGTAGCTCCATGTAATCTTCTTCAGCTTGTTTTATGTAAACCAGGCTRCTCTATATCCTCTTACTTCTGTCCCTCTGACTTAACAGCACACCAGAAACTAGAGAACAAAATTAGAGAAAGCAGATTTAATCCCTTCCCCCCCCCACCCCAGAAGATACTGCATTTGAATTTGAAATGTTTTTCTGAGGATGGACCAGATTCAATAATACACAAAGCTGTACCACCTCCACAGCTGGATCCCAAGGCAGCCTCCATAATCACTGGCATATTGACACCAAAGACAGAGGCTGGAAACAGGTACTGGCAGCTGAAGTGGYCAAAACATCCATTTAACTTAACAGTGACAGGTTGCAGAAACAGACTGCACATTTCTCCCATGCACACACGTAGAAAAGAAAGAGAGCACTTTGTGCTGAAGTATTTGTATATTTAGTTTTGGACAAAAACCAGATGCAAAGAAAGTATCTTGAAGACACATATAAACATCTGTATATCTGCAATTACATATCACTACAATTTTAACTGATTTTGAACTACAACTACATTTGAAAAATAAATGTTTGRATTCAGGGCTCAGCTCTTTCAGTTCTGGGGGTTTTGTAAAAAGGTTTCAAGCATTCAAAATATGTCTCTCCAACTGCTCACTATCACCACAGTCCTGATCAGGAGACAAAAATAAACACATTTATCCAATCAGGATGTTTGTACTGAGTCTATTTGTCTGCATGCAGGTTAATATGAAATTAAACACTTTGTAGATGGAAGCACTCAGCACTGAAATGAACCTGTCAGTGAAGGTTATTTAGACAATCAGGCACAAGAGCTGGCACTCTGTGTGCCAACGTGGCATTGCATCTCCTAAGAGATGCTCTTCAGTTTACAGCAGAATGCCAAAGCTATGTCCTGTGTGGGTGAAAAGGAGGAGGTTAACTGGAATCTCTGGAGGAACCACTGAAAAAGGCTGGCTGGAGAGAAGGAAAGGTCTCTCTCAGAGTGGGGTACCCTGAGCTATGGGGCAAATGGGAAGAGGGAGCCCTCAAAAAACTGAGTCAGGGAAGAGCTGATAGCAAGACAGCCAATCACAGGGCAAGAGCAGGGGCTGACCTTGCTAGAAGTAAAGTTTATTTCTAGATCCATGTTTTTCACAGATGTTTAGGGCAGTGGCTTGTGGCTGTGGCACACAAATGCTYTTATTTATGCTTTGCCATCGATTAATTTGAGTGAAGCATGATTCCCAAGCACTCAGTTAACACTCTTCAGTAATATTCCTTGCTTAAAGATGTAACTGATCTAAAACTGGTGAAATGATGTAACTTAAAATCACAGCTACCTMATGCATTTGGTCAAGGAATCTGAAGTGTAGGAGGGTGTGCCAGAGAGARTACAAGAGGTAGGTTTAAAGCAGATACTACAGAAATCAAGAAAAAAGGAATCACCTCTTAGTGAGCAGCAGCAGAAACAAAGCCTTCCTGCAAAGAGGTGAAATGTGGAGTCCCAGAGTCACAGGGGATTTCTGAGTGCTTTATGTACTTTATCTGCTTTTTATTTTACATGATTAGTCCTAAATTGTACTCCTTGTATGTGATGTGTGTGTCATTTAAGTGCATTGAACAATTGGCAGTGGCTTTGAACAATTCCTGCTCTYTTCTTGGGCTGGGGGTGGAGTGTATTTCACTGGATCACTCCCTGGATGCATTTCACAATTAGAACAGGAGGCAAAGAAAAGTCAAAAGAAGGAAGGAACAAGAAGAAAAGATAGGTGGATGCACAGCACTGCTGTCTTTAGTGACACTGAATGTACATAAAATTCAGCCCAAACTGCTATGATCAGATGGGTGACAGTGGTGGTGATGGAAAAATGAAAACGACAACATGGCAGCATGACCAAGAAGTTCTACCTTGCAGATACTTTTTCCAAGTACCTCTCAGTCTTTCATTGTTTAAAAATCACCATTACTTAATGCCTTGACATCTAACTGATAACCTGTCAGCAGGAAGTTTTAAATTCAATATTTTAAATTCAATAACCAATATTTGCTTTTCAGGGCTCTGCACCACAGCTGGCTGCAGCCCAGGATCCTTCTTTCATGTGAAAGAACTTCTGCCAATTTCTTCAGAGCAACAGGCGTATTCTAAAGCAGATTTTCTGCACTGGGCATGCAAGTGACCAACAGGGCTGGCACACAGGGACCAGTGGGGCTGGCACACAGGGACCAGTGGGGCTGGCACACAGGGACCAACGGGGCTGGCACACAGGGACCAGCACCAGGGCACACTGGGGACAATCTGCCAGGAGATGGCACGAGAGCATAATCCTGGCTCAGTCACAGGCACCGGGAGCCCAGGAGAGTCCAAAGCGCTCACAAGGGACAGCCACTGAGGACAGCTGGCAACCTGACATCCTAAAAACCAGTGGGGACAAAGTGGGAATTTCACCTTGGGCAGGGTCTGCACTGTGTCAGCCCCGCTGATTTCCCAGATTTGCACACCCTCCCAGGAGAAAGCCCAGCTCCTGTCAGCACAGCACAGCCGGGAGGAGCCCCTGCCCTRGAAACCCACAGCCAAACTCCACTGATGTGTCAGCACTTAATTACAGCTGGAGTGTGCTTCAAATCTTTCCCTTTCTGTCCTGTGTTCTGCTTCCAGAAACACACACTCAGGAAAAAAAAGTGCAGGATTTCTACCCCTCAAAAATAACAATCACACTGCAGCCTTCCTATTATAATTAAACAGAAATTAATTATGTTTTAGAGAAGGGGACAGGTTCTGAAGGCTTAGCTGCTTTCCTTTTTAATTACTGTGTAATATTGTGAACACAGCAAAAATCTTCTTTTTAACATGCTAAATGTGCTGGGGGTTATGTTTGCTTTAACAGACTGCAAAGGATGCTACATTTGCATTTAATTAAAAATAAGTTATTAAAATAGTTTATTTTGGTTCTATGTGTATTTATTTAGCRTGTGGATGGTTTCAAATCAGAAATAAGATTTATTTTTTCAATTACTATTGAACAACAGACACCTGGGAGAGCAAATAAAAACAATGTCTTTTCAAAAGAAAAGCTTGTTAATGCAAAAACATTTGGCCCTGTCACAACTAGATTATTTTTGAACGTTCACCTTTTCCAAAGGAATCAGTCTCTATCCCAAAAACTAAAGAGTACCTTTTTGACAGGAACAAAATAACACAACCCCAGAAACTGAAACATAAGCAGARTCCCCACACCAAGTGTGAGGTGCCCTGCAGCCCACAGGGATCTGAAGAAACAACTCCTGTGGGTACATGGCATTGTCCCTTTCAGCTGAGGAAGGGCATCTATGGCTGTGGGAATTCAGGCTGGGTCTGCCAAAMCTGGCAGAGCATTTGGGAGAAAGGAATTCTAATTTTCATCTCCTGAGCAGCCTTACACAGGAATAAGGCAAAGACTTTGGCAGATGCAGAAAAACAAATGTAGGCATCCAGTTCACTTGAAATTCAAATGAAGAAACAGCAAAGCTCATTTATGTGCTTTCAGGGTTAGTCAGCAGCTAGGCAAAGATTTTTTTAAACTGAAACTTTACATTTAGGTTTAGGAATAGAGCTTTAACTGGGTTAAGTCCTGCTTTACACACCAAAGCTCTTCACAGGATCTATCTCTGGATTTTTGTATTAAATAGAAGTCTTAGGGAACACTTCTTCCTAGCCACATATCCGATTCATCACTCCTTGGAAGGCTACAATAAATCTGCCATGGAACCCTACTAATTACTAGTAAATCACCAAAGTGTCAGAAACACATCCAAAAAGAGTTAAAGTGAAAAGCCAAATATTCAAAGAGCTCTGGGGTAAAASTGTGTCACTTTACAGATGAACCTGTAATCTATGTGAAAATAAATGATGTATAATGATTACAAAATTTGAAATCAAATCTTCACATGGGGACAATTCAGTAAGGTTAGGTGATTATAAGACTATGCAGCAGCATCAATTATGGAGCCAGAAATGGTCTCATGTCCCTCAGAGGCTACAAAAACTCTGCACTGCTTTATTCACCAACATCACAGGGCATTCCCTTTCACCGAATATCAGGGGCAGGGGGGTCTTGTCTGGAGGGAAAAAATAAATAATGGAAGACATGAGCCCAAGAAATGACTGGCAATGATCCTAACTTATCATCCAAGCTACCATGTGCTCTGCCAATTGATGGGAAATGAAGTGTGATCAATTCTAGTCCACTGTACATCGTTACCACTGACTGACCTGCCAACTCTTTGAYTGAATAATTAGCTAAGATATCAATATCTGCCATTTTGCACAATGCCCACAAGACAAACCCCTGAAGTTTTCAGAAAATGGACAATCACCACATTACCTGTAACTTTGTATTTTCTTTCACATGTATGACTAAGCCTTGATATTGCCAAAATATGGAATAAATATGTGACAGTACGTAAGAAGTATTAGAATCCAGAAGCATGAAATCCAGAGGTCAGTGCAACCCCTGAAGTGACACAACATACATTTTTAATCTTACAGATGAATAATAAGCCATATCAAAAAGGATTAGATCTGTGCTCCTCATTTACAATAGCTCCCTGTAAGCAGCAGCCCATTTTCCATTCCCACTGCCAGGGGAAGCAGCATTCACTCAGGTGCTGGGTGCTGACTGACAGCAACACTGACATTTTAATAGCAGCTACTGTTTAAGAGCACTATCTTGTGCTTTTTAAATAAAGATTTAATCTACTTTTGATGCAGCAGAGCTCTGCAGACCTGGCAATCTGCTGTTAGGGCACAGGGAAAGGTGGGGGCTCCTTTACTCCCCTCAGCCAGCCCCAYTCTGGGTGTATAACAAGCTGTTCCAAAGCCATAAATTAGGCTCAGCAAGGCACTGCCTGACATTATCCCTTACATTACAGTCCCAAGCCTCAAGTGCTAGCAAGCAGGGACTTACTGTTCTATTTCAGACATAAATGGTGTTAACTGCAAACACAAATCAGTTATTCAGTGCAAAAATGATACATGACTTGTAAATTGGACCCTTTATAAGTATTTTGGCATCTCTAATTTTAGTTCACACACATGGATGTAATTTCCAAGTATCCACATGTCATAATCATATCTAAAGACACCACTTCTCCCCTAACCATTCTGTTGTGGCTTTGAATGCTCACCACTTTTCCCTCTAATTCTCATATCTATTCCCCTCCTAGATACCAATGAAAAGCAAAACCAAAAAGGGAAAGGTACAAACTGAAATTGCAAATGCATCAGCTAAAATGAAGGAAAGGGCTAATGGCTTACAAGGCAGAGATGGAGAAACCRTGTGAAAGGGAAAAATCACAGAATCAATTAGGTTGAAAATGACCTATCCTACTCCACCTCATGGATGRCTGATTTCTTTCCATGCTAAGTTGTAACAAATCCCAGCCTTTGCTACTTCAGAATAGCAAAGTCCTAACAAAGACACGTCCTGCTTAGAACTCACTTTAGTGTGCATAAATAGAAGACATTTCTGATTTGACAGGTAGTGGCATCTCAATAAAGCAGGTTCATCTTTCCTTCTGGGCTGACAGCAGGTTAAGAGCACAATGCCACAACTTGGTATCAACAAAAGGTTCCTCTGCACCCTGTCCTAGGTCTTTGTGTTTCAATTGGCAGGAAATCTCACAGTGCTGGCACTTTGTTTGACTGATCACCACCCTGAATTGCTTCAACAGTGTCCACCTATGAAGTACAGGCTATGCAAGTGCTGAGTTCACTGTGGAAATGTGAGTTACAGATTACTGTTTGCTGGTTAATATAGTCTGAGGCAAGCTGCATTTCACATATTGAAACAGCTCCCTTGTATGTTCTGAATGATGCCTTTTAATTCTATTTGAAGACCCATTATCCAACATTATGTCACAATATTTTACAACTTGTTCATCCCTCCTGAATAAAAGACTGGAATGGCCAACTCCAAGCCTACAGGCAGACAAAATGTTAAGACAGTCTTCATCAGAAATAATTGCATCCTTCCTGTATTACTCRTGGCAGCTGGCCAGCATCTCTTCTTTCCATGCAAGAAAAAGCAACATCCAACAACAAAACAAAATCCACCACAGAAAAAAAACCTCACTAAAAAACCCCAACCCCCCAAAAAATACCTGTTATTTTTTTACAGGGCTTAGCTCTGGTGAGCATTAATTAAGCACTGTGAGTATCACAGCAAAAAGAAAAGTATCACTTGCTTCCTACTAGCAAGACTACCTGCAAGCAGCAGGTTGGATACAAAATAGATTTTTGTATCTTTTCAATTTAGCCCAAAGCACAAACTGGTACCAGTATTCTCTTTGTTCTTCTCACCCAGAGCAAATGAAGTTTGAGAAAGACAGATACAACTTGAGCAAATTAGCTCCAGGGACCAAGCAACTTATCCAAGAAGAGGCAGGATATCTAGACTTTCACGTTTGTGGAATTGGTTAGTAGGCATCAGTGATAATGACAACATGATGGACTGACAAGGTTTTATTTTCCTCCAAGACTGGAAAATTCTGATTCCACTTGGCAAGAAATGTAAATTATTTACTGAGTAAAGATTTGGTAGCTACCATGCAGTCTGCTGCACATGGATGGAGGTAATCCTTTAYACCATAACTGTACACTATGCATGGGTAAAATTAACAGAACTGCAAGCAGAATACTTCTACCTTGAAAAATATTTCCCATATTAACCATTCATCTTAATACCATGCCTTTCCTTGTCTGATTGTTTTATTGAGTATTGGCAGGGTCTTTTATTCASCTAAAGCTCACTGAATGAAGGAAAATATGCAGGTGTAGCAGGTCAGGTCAAAGTGGAGAAAGGAGCCTCAGGACTGCCTAACATGGCAACAYGTCCTACAAAATAACATTTAGTAAGCAGATTGCCACAAGCAGCAATTTCTATTTAGTAAAGTGGTAAATGCTGTCTTGCAATATCTGAAAGAATTAAACATTAACTGTGAAAATTAGCCATACAGCATCACAGGAGGTTCCCCTTTTTCCAGCATCAGTTAAATTTTGCTGTCTTCTAGGAAGGAGATTAWATTTCCCCTTTACAAGTCTGTTTCCAACTCCCTAATGCACTTTGGCAAGCTTTCAAAGGCAGGCTGGCACCAATGAACTCTCTTTCCAATCCAGGCCACTTCCTTTGCACCAAGCTTCTCTACTCACTATTTTTTTTTGGTGTTTTCTCCTTTCTTCAATGGTTGCTCACTCCCCAGWACATCGTTTTTTCCTAGGCTAAAATCTCTACACCATGTACATGCCATTGCAGAGATACAACTGTAAATGAAGTAAATTTGTGGTAAATTAAGATGGTAAATTAAGGACGCGTTTGAAACAGCCTGAAATTAACTCTGAAATATGAAGGAAGCAGATCAAAAACTGACAACATGAATGCCAATTTTAARATGCAATAGAAATCATCTGGGTTTTCTGCAATGGCTTAGATATTTTTGTCCATTTCTTTTGTATTTGCTTTATGACTTAAGCCTAGAAATTACAGCACTTCTGGACCTCAGTGGACAACCTTCCTCCAAGTAACTACATAAGGCTTTTCTCGACTCAGGCATCACCAGCTGAGGAGAATTAATTGCTGCATATCGTAGTCTTTGGTGATTTTTGTATTATCCTTGATGACTGATGATCTGTTTACTCTTCTTACCATACTGCCAATTATACCATTTYTAAAATATACTTCATAATATTGTGTGTTTTCCTTAACTCTCCAGCACATGGGGTGACAGAATTAGAGAAGAACAAGTTTCTCAGAAAGACAGAGATAAGAYATTGAGGGAATGTGTGAAGAATGGTCACATATGCCCACTTCAGGCTTCTCTAGTTATCATAACTGAGATATTTCTGTTTAAACTGTATCTGCTCTTTATACARGAGTTTTTAAGTAGTCCTAACTGTGAAGTGTGCCATATTCTCTTTGTTAATTCTGTTAGTGTGAGGATTCCTGCCAGGGTTTTGGAGAACAGTGCTCTGYCACCAATTAAGCCCAGCATTTCCTCTGCCTCAGTTTAATATATGTTTCTCCCCAGAATCAGATCTGCAGCAAAACCTGAGAATCTCCTGTATACACCAAACTTCTGCAGGGTAACCTGAACTGGGCATCACAGCAACTCCTCTCTGCTTGCCCACCCTGCTGCTGGCTCCATCCCTGAACTCCAGGACATGCCACGTATGTTTTGGGAAATCTATKCCTGCTCAATCCCTCTCAAACAGATGCACTGGAGCCTCTTTTTGCTTTACTCTTCCCACTTTGGCAAAAGACTACAGTGCTGCTTCCCCTTCTGGAGCACTGGCCACTGATGAGTACCTGGAACAGGTCCTGGTAACAACAGTGTGGTCATTTGGAGCATTTCTGTCCTCTCTGCTCTTGCCCTCCCCTCTCAGGGAAACCCAGCAAMTCTTCAACTCATTCTCACAGGCAAAATTTCTTCTGATCCCAAGAGAAAATGTATCTCTTTCAGTCTCTGAGTCCAGTGCTTGGCACTCATGTACAACTCAGAGTGACAGTGTGAACAGAATTTTTTTTAAAACRAATTTTGAGTGAGATTGTAACTGCCTGATGGAAACACTGGGCAAAATCCTTTATGCCAAATGAGAGAAGTTACAAGCTGCCTTAAAAATTGATGGGGAAGGAATGAGCTACCCTCTTAGACCTGGCAGGACTGATCTGCATCACAAAGCCACCACTGCTTTCTGGCATCTTGAAGGTACTGTCAGGCAAAAAGCCAAGGACTGAACAGGTAAGGATGCAGATGGGTCACTTACTCCTAGGCTTCAGCTGTAGAAGTAGCCCCAACYATTGCTCCCTGCCACTTTCCTACCCCCACAAAAAGCCTGTGACCTGTCCCAGGGGATGCTTTCAGCTTCTGCTAACCCAGTGAGGAGAGTGCAGGTCTGAGCCCTGGCCTSAGGCTGGCAAGCTCCCTGCTCACATGCAGCACAGAGGCACATTGCTCCCCAAGTGCAGCTGGACAGTCCCTCTAGGCTGAGATCCTGGTATTCTCCAGCTCAAATCCTAAACTATGATGAACCATGATCAAGAGTTGCTGGAGCAAAGAAATGGCATGAGCATACACCATGGATTTAATCCACATAACTTCACTTTAGTATTAAAAAAAAAAAAGTGTCTTCTAAAAAGCTCTTCCCTGGTGAGCAGAAAATATATAATATTTTAATTTATCACCAACAAGCCCATTATTACACTGAAACTGACTCCATTTAAAGAACTTTCAACCCCTAAAGGATTTCAAGCAATTCTCAGTAAATTTCCATGTCTAGATACGTCAATAAATCCAGTCTCTTAAGCAGCAAGAATAATCCACCATGGGAATTACACTGCTTTTACCAAATGTATGCAAATAAATTTTACTAACAAAAAYATCAGTTTAAATGCAAAAAATCAAATACTATTTGTATTCATCAGTATTAAGCATAATTTCACCCATTTCCTTTGTTTTGTACCAGAAAAACTGCAAAAGGGTGATTCCCTCACAGCCAATGATCCTGCTGAGCTTCACCTTTTACCCTGGTTTCTTCATGAAATTCGTTCCAGCTGCCACGTGTGACAGGTTTGCAGCAATATATGCTTGGTGATGAGCACTTGTGACAGCATTTAGGCTGACCCAGTTTTCAAGGCAGTAAATATATCTTAGTGGAAAAAAAAATCCATATCAATGAGGATAGGAATGCTATTATCACATTATTGTCTCTACTGACCCCTCCCAAAGAGAGAGAGAGAAGTTTCTTCTGTAGTCAGCCTTTCCCATTCTTAGGCAATTTTTATTCTAGAGACATGTCATCGTTATAGCAAAACAAGTACACTATGTTGGGAAAAAGCAATCTTAGCAGAGATTCAGCTATACAGTAAGGAAAGTGCTTATTACCAGGCAAGTTGCATCACCCCCTCAATCATGCCAAATTCTGCCAGATTAACATTACAAATCCTTCTACATTAGTSTCTCCTCCAAAACAACTGTGCCAGGCTGTGATCACATCTTTTCTCCTCTCTCACTGTCTACATGACTCCTTAGCATGTCTGGGGTTCGATATCCTCCCATCACCATTAACAGCAGCACACAGGAAGTTATTCCCATTATTYACATCCCACAGAAGCAACAACCTCCACTGGCATTTGGATGAAGCATTCCCCATAAAAGCTCTAGAATTTCCTACTGCTTTAGTCTTTCTTTGTGGCAGACAAACAACTACAACCAGTCCTTCCACTGACCAAAATCAGGCTGACCAATAATGCTTTGAAAACTTCCTATATCCACTTCTCTGCTCAGCTGTCACATGAGAACAGCCTTGCTTGATTACTACTAAATAGGAACTTCATCTTACTATTTGAAGTTCTACTTAGGTGGTTTTTACAAGAGTAATGGTAGTTTATTGCTTTTGAGCCAAGTAATTCTCTGGTCAAAACCAGAAAAGCAAATTAAAAAATCCCTCCTCCCCCTCTCTTCCACAACAGATTCATTTAATAAAATGGCTTTATCTCTTACAGCCTAGTTTTTTCTGTATCTCTTAGAGCCTAGCTCAATATTTGGATGCCAGKTGCCTTCTCTCTTACACTGTTGAGCATAATTAGGATTCCAAASTCTCTGCCAGTTAGCCACTTGGCTGATGAGGAATAAGGCAGAAAATGAATTTTAAGTCCAATACTCCTTTCCATTACTTAATGCAGAAATAAGCCAGACAGTGAATAAAGAGAAGAGATGGTGAACAGAGATTGCACAACTTGTTTGCCCAATGGCTCAAGAGGCTCATCAGTATCCCGAGGGATTTCAAGAGTTCTCTGTAAAATGGCCACTGGATGAGATGCACACAGAGCAGTGTTGAGCCCAGCTCTTGCCAGCATTCAGCTCACACTCCCCCTTGCTCAATCTCTGTGCCTACAGGCACAGCTTCAAACAGAAGCTCAAAGCAGTCTGACCTCTACATGAGYCTGTAGTTTAAATATTAGGGTTGCATCCTCGAGAAAGAATTGTAAATCTCTTCTGACCAAGGAAGAAGGAAGGGTTTGCCTCCTGCACTGCAGATAAGCACATTAACGAGCAGGCTGCTCCCATGGCAAAGCAGAGCACCTCCCTGTCTGACTGAGGGCTTGGAGCATTTCTGCAAAGTTTACCTTGATCRCCAATTTTTGGAAAAAGGGCCGAGGAACTTACTTCAGGACCAGCATAAGGACAGTGTGAAGGAAGGTGTTTCCTCAGAGCTATGAATAACCATAAAGATAGATATTTCAGACAACCCCTCTCTCATTGTTTTCTATTATCTCTTGGTTTGTACTTAAGTTTWCTGGGTTTTTTCCCCCAGATAACTATATTCTGTCTTACATCTAAGCTAATGTATATATAGTTACTGAATACTACATAAACTAAATTTGGCATTTTATGTCCATACACAGTTACACCTCTAAGGCTTAGTATCAGTTAAATACTTAAATTACAGTATTAAATGACAATACTGTAATTTAAATATTACAGTTTTACCCACTTCACAGACCTTTCTGAATGTTGTAAGAGGAGATGTTATTTCCTGCCATACAAGTCCAATACAAAGCATGACTACTTATGTAACATGCTTTTGTCTCCCTTTCATGCATCTTTATCKCCATCATTAATTTTGTACCATCAAGTAAATCCCAATGTTTATCTCCTATAAGGACATGAAGCACTGCATTCCACCAGGGAAGCATAAATACTGAACCTTTCTTCCTAAAGATAGAATTCAATGTATTCTTGACAGAGAAGTGCCCACCTTATTGATACAAACAACATCTGAGAGGCATCAAAACTGCAGCAGTAGYTAGGCTGCTAACATGAATCACAAACTCTTTTTCAGCACACGTGAACTGGGATCTTACTGCCCTAAACACTGATACATAAATACAGTTATTTGACATAATGCAATTTCAGAGCAAAATCACATCAGTGCATTGACTTAATACCAGGTTCTGTGGGACAGTCTCATATTCTTGGCTGATTACTTAGAAAATGCAGCCTAAACCACSCTGTGCAAGTAAAAAATATCTAACCTATAGAAAAGAAGATTAATAACCTTTATGGACAGATGCACTCTGAGATTTTAATTCTGCTTCAATTCCTGTTTAGTAGAAGTTCATTAAACTCCTACATCATGAGTCTGACCTAGAAAAGTAAATAAGTACTCTGTTATTCCCTTTAGAGCCCTGAGTTACTAATAAGGAATTATAAATCTCCAGTCACTTTGTCAGGCAGCCAAATACATCCCAAGTGAAACACAACTGCAAAGTTCATAAAAATRAGACCAACTGAAATGCAAGACTAAAAATGTGATTTTGTTTTATAGACCATGAACTAATACCACATTGTTTCCACTTTTGTGAACTACAAATATGATAAAGTAGGAATGCAATAAATGCAACTAACTTTACCCACCTAAGTCAAGTCTTCACTGGGCCTTGTTTGTCTCCTCCTTGAGCATCAAGTCCAAGCACTTACACAGGACTGTTCATCATAGGTGTTTAAGCTTTTATGAAGACAGATTGGTAGTTCAGATGTGAAGAGACTAAGGAGCAAATAATCATAAAATATTCCCATGTTCCTCAGCCAAAGTCCCACGCAAGCCAGAAATGGGTCTGGTAATGGGATCAKAGTTCCCTGGATCAACTTCCAGCTCTAAACCCACAGAGTATCATGGGCACTGCTCCARCAAAATGAAAAGCAGATACATTATTAGAAATTTATGAATAACCACTTTGAAGCAAAGCCACAGCCCTTCCGTGCTAAGGGTGAAACCTGGGCTCCGATGGAAAACGTGGCTCACTGGTGAAAGTCCTCTTGGCTTCAGTGGGTCTAGGACTTCCCCTTTTTTTCTAAATGTTTCCTGAAAATCTGCTTTGGATTTGTTGATTCATYTGTTGGATGACCTCAGTCATACTATCCAGGCTATGTTAAATATAGTAGCTTGAAYTGTCATTACCTACAGCAATTAAGCCTATAATTAGATCCCCTTCAATGTCTTCTTGACTTGCAAATGTATCTCTCTGACCTTCCTGATGCTGTTTTACATTTGACCCAGGAATTTCTTAGGTTGCTTTCCTAATACAATAGCTYCAAAGTTGACTTTGAATTATCTGGCCAAAAAGCTGAGCATTAGTTTTAATAGTATAGTGAGAATTATTTCTAATCACGTTTCCTCTCTCTARCTACAAAAGACCTAAGGTTCATTTACAAATCATCCTGCTGCTGTTTATCCCACTGCTTTTGCAGCTGTCCATCAGCCCAGAGCTTTGCAGAACATYCTGCCTGCTGCTGAAACTTCAGAATTTGCAACTGTACACACAACCATTGGTTTTGGTAAGAATTTGGCTGTACTGTAAGACTGGTAAGCTCGACCTTCCACCTTGCAAGGCTCACTCTCTTTGTCCTGAGGAAACCCCCCCAACAAAACCATAAAAGCCCTAAAGGCCTGTCTGCTCCCAGAGATGAAGATGGTACCTCTGKTTCACAGCAGTCATGTTTTGACCATGACTAAACCTTCCCAAGTCAAACACTGCACATGTGGCTGCTGCCTTCYGAGGGCAGAATGGCCTGTACAAGGTACTTTCTGTGTACACACTGTAAAACAGTTTGGGTGTGAAAATAAGTTATAATATGGCTTCACAATTTGAATTATACCTGACGTATTTGTCATGCTGAGTTTTAATTCTCTATCCACCTCTGAAGCTGAGATGGCACCATTAATAACATAGCTGGAACACTGTACCTGTATAAAAATGTGAATGAAATCACTAAATTAAGATTGCCTCCAAGAAACTGTTGCTYAGACTCATTAGCAATATAATAGTGCAGTAATTGAAATGCATGCAAGAAGCTGTTTATTCAACTGGCTAAGAAACCTGACAGTTACTAAAGGCAATCTTAATCTATACAAAGAGAGGGTTAATTAAAAATATGCAAATAGTTCATGTTCTTGTGTTTCAAACTAGGAAGYACCTAGTGTCCCATTCAAATAGGTAATGAGAAGACAATGGAGCATCTGGAATATAACAATGAGATGTGAAATACATTGTACAAAAGGTGTTAAAAAATCATGTGTTGAATACAACGTACCAGGAAAATGGAAATTAAARTATTTTGCACTTGGTCCAATCTGCATGCCTTTTAGCATCCCACAGGGAAAATAAACATGTTTTGTAACTGCTGACACCTTCACATCAAATTCAGAGACCAAGTCACTGAGGGGGTTTTCCAGCCTCACACAGTGTTTCAAAGACAAAGTGTCACAGGCTTCCCAGCCCTGACAGAAAGAGACAGACATGGCTTTGGGCTGTGACAGAGACAATGTTCCACTGTTATGTGGTTCAAACCAGCTACAATTCCACCAATTATTCAGTAAACTGAAGAGTAATGCTAGAAACTGGACAGTCTGTGTCTCTACTTCAGGCAATTTAATATCTCCTATCTTATATTTTCCTTTTCTCTCTATTCCATAAAATGCCAATAAATCCTCTTTTTCTTTAATCTAAGCTTAATTGGGTTTTTGGCTGTTGTCTGGGGAAATTACTTTTTCACATTCCTGAGGGACACAGAACAGTGTTCTCAGGAGAGCTGAACACAACAGTCAGCCTGGTGCTCAAGGTCAGGGGAAAAACTGTTACCTTCTTTCAGGGAACTGCCTCCAAGGGGTCAGTCATGAAATTATGAACAGAGAAAGGGCTAAATGCCCYGAGGATACAATTCACCATCAGGGACCTAGATACACACAACAGACTGCTGGTACTGAGAGGTAGGATTATACACAAACATGTTAGGAATGAGATGGATATCTTAAAAAAACACTTCAAAAGCAATGTGTTCAATGAAATACAGTGCACGTGCAGAAGTCATATCACTTAATTATAGAAGTGTAATTAAAGTGGTACAATTGTCTTAATGTGGATGGAGACTGAGAGGTACAAAGGTGTTTGTTCCATGATAAGCAAGACTTAGAAAGCAAAAATAAAGGCAATCTCTGGGATAAGGTATCTTGACACTGTACATCTATGCCCATGGCAGAAGACAACTATTTCCATTAGGGATGTGAACATAATGGAATGAAAAGTGCACGTAGACCAGTCCCAACAAAAGAGGGCACGTTTCGACAGAAAAGGGCAAAATGGGGTTCTTGATTAAAAAAGCATTTGAAAAAAGCAGTTGTGTTTTGTTTGTACATCAAAGGCATGCCATCAYGAACACAAAGGGAACTCTGCAGCTCAGTGATGTCCTCCTCAGGGTTTGCACAAACAGCCTTTCCATTAATAGTTCTCCACATTGTGTGATTATAGCAAACAGAAATACACCCACCACCACAAGGTGCTTTCAATGGAGTTATCACTTTGCAACGCTGAACCTAGCATTTTCATTATTTTTGCTGCATTGTATCACTGTGCTGCTTCGAATATTTATTCAAAGCATTTGTGTTCCAAATATTTCCATTTTCAGAATACACTTTAATGTATAGACAGAGCAGCAGACTGTCTGCTTCCTGACAGAGCTGATAAGAACCAAAATGTTTACAAGGCARAGCTGTCTGAGAGGCAAAGCAACAGCCCTCTGCAGGACAGCTGCTCAGACAGGAGTATCTGTGGGTAAAACTGAAATGACTCACCCTGACAGAACCATCCTACCTGCTAACCACACACCTTCCTCTGAAATACCAACACAGCTCATGAGTACAACCAAAGCTGTTTTAATTGTGAAAATACTACACCTTTCCCTGCTGGGGTTAGATGTAGCTACAGTCCAGATAGATTCCAGGCACCAACCTACTTGAAACGTTTTGCTGTGGTACCAACAACYCCATTACATGAGATTTTTCTCCTCTTAGCTRTGATGTGCTGGGATGAACACACATRATGTCTTATTTGGTCTGGATCTCTTCACCAACTCTGTATGGCATGGAAACTCATGTCAGTGTTTGTGTTGTTTGTCCCTGGCTTTGAGCACTGTTATCTCCAGCTGCATTCTTTGACATTGCCTCCTGCAATCYGAACTTGCACCCACAGTCTACTAAATCCCTCTCCAGGATCAAGTTGCTCCCCTGGGACAACTGTACAAGTGATTCAAAAAACCCCTCAATATTCATAATTCTACTGTGGCTACTTTGTGAGAGAGCTTGGAAGGGAATAAACAGCCCTGAAACAAACTGCTTTATGAATTATTCTGATGCAAATTCATACTCTAAAGCATTCCTCTTGTGCTAGAAGAAATGAATATAAACAACTGAGAATATATTTTTATATTTGGRTTTACAGGGGTCATTATAAAAAAGTGATTAACTCCAACAATTCTCCACACATATTTAAAGAGTTTTAATTTAAAGATTTGATTTAAAGAGTTTGGTGAGAATCACAGTAGTGGTGGACAGATAACCAATACATTCACCT
>CADDXX010000485.1:517057-545915 GCA_902810485.1 Alauda arvensis
CCACACATATTTAAAGAGTTTTAATTTAAAGATTTGATTTAAAGAGTTTGGTGAGAATCACAGTAGTGGTGGACAGATAACCAATACATTCACCTAACACAGTCACTGTCAAAAAATGTTAAATTCCATTATTCCTATTTCATGATGTGGATTTTAAAATATTTTTCACCTAGATCTTTAAAACAGATAGACACTGAAATCTGTTTCAAATAAATGCAAATTTTCATCAAACTACTTTTGAAGAACTGACCCTCTGGATTTCTCAGGGTATTATCATCACAGTTAATGTATTCACACAGGAAAGAAATTGGCTTAGTCACACAATCTATCAGCTGAGATTTGCTGCACCCTCCTCAGTGAAGAAAATAGTATCATATTAGAATTTTGAACACTTTCAAATTGTTTCAAGGATTAATATTGTTCTGTGCAGCTCGATCCCTTCCCATGGTGATGGCTAATATGCTGATATCACTGTAAAATCAGGGTCCTAAACCCATGAAATACTGAATTACATTAAAACTAGCAGGTGCTGATCCTCCCATGCTRTTGTGGCACCTGTGTGCCAGTGGGGCCCAGCAGCCCCCCGGGATGCAGAAGCAGTGAGGGCTCCCCATGGCAGGGCACAGCCCCAGCTTTCCAGCAGAGAACAGCACTGGGGCAGCCCCAGCCCTGGGCACAGGCAGCTCCCTGGGGACAGGGATGTGCTGAGGCCAGGCCAGGATTCATCCTGAGGGTTGGGCTGGCTGGGCAGGGCTGGGACACAGCTGGAGGCTGGCASTCCTGCAGGGTTGGTGTCAGTGTCACTGGGCCTCAGGCTGGGCTCAAATGGGGCTCCTGGGCCACAGGAGTGGGGGAAGAGCTGTTCAYACCCTTCTCCAAAGCAAAAGCAGAACTGCTTATTTCAGTTTATTTTGTAGTATTCTTGCTTGCTTGCAGATGAAAGCTACAAACCTTGACTGTATTTCCAAATAAACCCCCAGACTTCGGGGCCAATGCCATAATCTGATGTATGYGAGTAATCACATCAATTGGTTTGTACAAATCCTTCTCCAACAGGAGGCTTCCCTGAACCACGCTGGGAGCATTTATTACAGAACAAATGCATGCAACAATATATTCCACATAGGGTATTGTATGTGTCATATCCAGCTCTGCAGCCAGCAGCCACTGCTTTTTGTGCAGGTCTCACATGAGCACGTGTCAGACTGTGTCAAGCAATACCTTGAAATTCAGTTGTATCTCCATGGATGACTGGTTAATTTTGTGGAGTCTAGACAGAAGTTTGAAAATTACCATGCATAAATTTGAATCAATCATTCCTCTGCATTTAGCAGTCCCTGCACTACTGATATCTATGGAAAAATGACCAGAGCTGTCTGGAATACCAATAAGAAACTCCCCAGCCTGTCAGCAAGTATTTACATAACCACAATTCTAATGTTTTCAGGATGTGGGCTCTCTCTAATGAGGCAGCCATGCCCTTAGCAGCTATTAGCACTAAGTAATGGTCAGGCACAGTGCAAACTCTCCATGGTTCAGCCTTAGCACATGGAGCACAGTGTTATGTGTCACATGAGCAAAGACAAGCGAGATTTTCACTAATCAGTTCTGAGAGAGCCAAAGGCTCACTGATTGTTTCATCAACTCAGGTTTATTCCAAGTATAGCTCATCAGATTACAAGGCTGACAGACACTGAAGCAGCTCACACTGTTACACAGCTGATGAGCAGTGTCATACAGCAAACCCAAATGAGGCTGAATCTCTTTCAAAACTTATTCTAAATATTAAGCTTGCTCYTTCAGAACATACTTCAAGAATTAGGTGTATCATGCCAAAATTCTCAAATATTCATATGCCTATTCCAAAACCTCCTTTTCTCACTATGTGCCTGAAGTGATACCTCTACAGATGCTGAAGTAGTATCAAAAATATGGCCTTTTGTATTCTTAATGGATCACAACCAAATATAAGGACACAAGATGGCTGATCTGAGAAAGCAACAGGCATACAGACATTAACTGAAAAAGGTACCTGACAGATGAGGTAATCCCCACAGCAGAAGTTTCACATGCATCAGACACGTTGCTTTGATATCAGTACTCTAAATATTTGAACCTTCCTCTGCAGACTAGTAAATAGTTAACAATCTCACCGGGTATATTTTTATACACTGTAGCACGTTTTATTCTAACTACCACAGCCTAACCAGGAGTGACACACACAGGCAGGCCACCTCACACTCCCACTGAGAACCTCCATTCTGCTAACAAAACAAATCACTTTGGGTTACAGGAGTTTGGAACCTTCGGGACATTCTGCAATAYTGAAGGAACTTTTCACTGCAGAGGCACATATAACCAGCAGAGRCATTTGTAGGTAGATTTATTTCATCTTCTGATGCTTTAACTCTTTTTTTCACATTTTTCCCCCTGGTTTTAATACAGTTACATCATTTAAATGACCATGTAACTGTATCTATATGAGATAATCAGTATCTACAATACTTTTACCACTCACAAAGACTTCTCAGAGTTCAGACACAAGTATATTGTAAGAGCCACCTGTTACTTTATGCTTTACCTTGCAAATTCTTGCCTCACCTCCTTTCATCTGACTTAGCCCTCAAATTCTTTAGGTCTGGCAATTGATGCATTTATTTGTTTATAGACTTCCCAGCACATTGAAGCTTGGTTCCCCACAGAAAAGGTTCTCTACTGCAATTCCCTACCCCACCAACATATCAGAGCTCATTTCTTTCCAGCTCTCTGCCCAAAGTGACACTAATTTGTTCCACTCACAGCAATCTACTACAAGTACAGAATGGGTGGTTCAGCCCAGCTTGACCCACGTGACCAAATGTAATAAGCAGAATTTTAACCTTGAAAAAAATAAAAATCACTCTATATTCTCTACTTTGAAGGATTCATGGAGTGTATGCTGATTTACACAGAATATCAACTTATCTCTGTTCCAAAAGATACTGTCTTTTATTCTGACYCCTCTCAAAATTACTTTCCCCAGAAATGCACAAAAATTCATGCATTTTCATATCTTAAGGTACAACATGAAACTGAAAATGGGGGTGGGGTTCAAATTTTGTGTGGGCCATTCACTTAAGAAAGAGTTGGACTTGATGATCCTTTTGGGTCCTTTCCAACTCAGAA
This sequence comes from Alauda arvensis, assembly GCA_902810485.1. Lineage (NCBI taxonomy): Eukaryota > Metazoa > Chordata > Aves > Passeriformes > Alaudidae > Alauda > Alauda arvensis. The sequence goes on from CADDXX010000485.1 coordinate 520,223, forward strand.
TACCCTGTGATCTGGAAATAAAGATTAAATATTTGACTAAACACTCCCCCTCCCCACCCCCCATCAAAGGATTTATGAAGCATCAGAAAGCCAAAGTCAGTTAGGTATTAAATAGGCATTAAATCAATTCTGAAATCCCTTTTCCTAAAGTAATCCATACTGAACAAAAAAATTGAATAAAATCTTCACCCTAGTAAATAATTCATGATAAACACAATCTTAGGAATTTGAACACATAATTAAATGCTGTCATCATTAAACATTTATCAAGTTGAAAATATGGTACACTTGAAAACACCCAATTTGTTAGTACAGAGAAATGTGACTTGCCCTGATTATTCACTGAACCCCTGACATACTGTAACATTGGAACTTGRATTACTGCATCAGATGCTTGCTCACAACAGAACATTACAGACTACAAAATACATTTTGGGTTTTCAGGAGTTCATTTTCATCTAAGAATCTGAAATTATACAGTGAAGGYACTAGGAGTCAAGGAGAACTTTTTGGAAGGATTTCTTGTTTTTTCCTAAGATGCTTTTTTTAAAAAAGAAAAATTACAGATATAAAAAAAAAGTCATATGAAATATAAAAAAAATCTGGGTTTGCAGTATTTACAATTAAAAAAAAAACAACTTTGAAATATTTTTCTGATGTTTTTGCTTTCTGGTAAGCTATTCCTACAAGAATCCAGATATACTGATATCAAAGTATGTTTTAAGGCTGGTCCCTTTATATACAGAATAGTTTGGGAGAATGATGAAAGAAACTCATCATCTCACTATTATTATTATTATATTATGGCTGACTGGTAAACACAAAGTGTATGAACTATGTGCAACACATTCAGATCAATTTCATCACTAAAGAACAACTGAAGAAAYACTCTTGCCATGCAAGTTATTTGACATTAAATCAATAATTAAAATAAATTTAATTTGACTTGGGATTCCACTTTATCTTAGAGCAAAATAAGTAAATAGATCCTGTTTGTTTTCATGTTTATGCTTTCTTTGATCTTCAAAACACAGGGAAATCTGCACATTAAAGTAATTTTGTAYACTCAATATCATTAATTTCTCCACAAACCAGAGTCACCAAACCTCAGCCTCATTTCAGGATAACACAGAGCAATGCTCAAAGGGACTACTTCGCCCCCATAGATTATTTATGAATGTCAATTAAAATATTGCTGAAGTGCAGRCCACTATTAATTTAGCCATTAAATAGCTAAAATAACATTTGTTATAATCTGAACTATTCCTACAATGRAAATCACCTACACCTACAATCACCTACAATGGGAAAAGCAAATATTTAGAGTTGTCAAAACTTATCTACAACTGCAGTCAAACAAGCTACCCATAAAAGCTCTGATACACAATAACAAAGAATATTTACAGCTGCAAATAACTGACCATATAGGATAGCTTTAAATTAGTAACTAATGTGAAGATTTGGGCAYGTGGCATCAAATTTAAATTTATTTGTATTACAGTGTAGTCTGTAATTCACCAAAGATCTGTTCAATGACTAAATTTAAATCCCCCCTTTTTTTAGGATTCAGACTTTCTATGACAAAATAAATGCACYCACAGAAACACAATTTAGAGACAGACCTGTGTAATTAAACAGGAGTGAGAAATTGTGCCCAGCTCCAGGCTGGATGCCTGACTAGACTCACACCAGGGAAGCCTGGCTTTTTTGAGCTCAGAGTTTTGGGTAATTTGACTGTGGTCACAGAGGAGCTGCAGTCCTCCAAATCTCCATCTGCTCCTGAACAGGAAAACTGTCCACAGTAGCTGAAATGCAGATGTGATGTCTAGCATTAGCCAGAGTTATGGGGCTCAAACCTAATTCCTGTTAAAAGACATGGAAGTCTTAGGTGGAATCAAGCTGAGGTATTGATCCCTATTACATGYAATAGGCAAAACAAGCATCATAAGCCCCGATTAGCGCCATAAGCCTCCAAGGTGTACTTAGCACAAAGATAACTGAAGTCTGGGAACACTGAAAGGCAGAAGGAAAACGTAACATGAAACATGATTACCTAAGCAAGCAGGAGGTAGAATGYAGAAAGCAAAAAAGAAGGCAGGGCTAAAGGCAAGAAAATGTTAAATTTCATGATGAGTTGTGTTTATGGAGTAGACAAAATCCAGAAGTCTCAAAGTGAGTACTGGAAAAWATAATGGATACTGACATGAGATAATTTTTAAAGAGAATTTCTTCAGTAAGTGGGAAWACAATTCATGGTCCTTCAAACATACCTCCTCAGAGAGGATCAGAAAAAAAAAAATTCATCAGCTTTCTTTCTGACATCAAAACCTGCTTAAAAAAGGACGGTGATCAAAAGCTCATTCCACCTACCAGACACCAAACCAGATAATACAGCAGGAGGTGCTTACAGGAGAGAAACTGCCCGAGGGAGGGGGCTGGAGCATCAACTGCACACAGGATGAACAAATCCCACACAGCACAAACCCCACAGAGCACACACCCCACACAGCACACACCCCACACAGGATGAACTCCACTGAGGACAAACCCCACACAGGATGAATCCCATACAGCACACACCCCACACAGCACAAACCCCACACAGCACAAACCCCACACAGGACACTGCAGGGTGAACTGCAGACACAGCACCCTGCAGGATGAAAAGCACAGAGGGCTGTGGCTGCTGCCACTGATGCTGCTCTGACTTTCAAACTACTGCTACAGGGAGGAAAACTTCAATCACAGTTTTCTACAACACAAAACCAGCAGTAGGTAAATGAGGTATTAGAGGTAATGAAACTACATTTGTTGATTAAAAAGCACTTGAATTATACTCTGTTCCCCAAATCTGTGCAGAAAACCAGATCCTATCTAAACCTATATAAAATATCAAGAACTGTGTTAATACAAAGGCACRCCAACTCTTCAGACACACTTGCAAAACACCAATGAAATCCTGCAGAGAACACAAAAGAACATGGAAAAGGACTTTTCTTACAGACCAAGTGAAAGACCTGACTTAGAGAAGAAAACATACGAACTGTGTTAGTTCCAGCCTCAAGCAGACAGTAGGAATTGTTTGACCAATATTGCAGAAGTATTCAAAGGACTGAATGATACTCAGAGTAGTTACTCAGTGCTCAGAGCAGTTAAACTTAAACTAGAATCTTAAAAGTAATTTTTAAAAACCCATATAATTTTACTCCAAAATGAAGGAATGCTACAAAGCTCAGAACACTTTTTTATGATTTCAAGAAGCTAAGAGTTTGTGCTAATGAATGTATAGGATGGGAGACAGATGTTTAATCAGTTCAGCTTAAAGGCTGCAAGRAGATGGTATATGAACAAGTCAAGTTTCTAATTCAAGTTGAAAATATATTAAGATTCATGACACAAGTTCCTCCATATTTCAGTTTTTCTCTAATTCCAGGAACCAGAATAGTTTCCAGTGTGCACATTACAATAATCTATTATATGATCTCTTTACACACACACACACACACACACATATATATATATATATACATAGACTTGGCAGTGCTGGATTAACAATGGGACTTGATCTTAGAGGACTTTTCCAACCTAAATTATTCCATGATTCCATCACCCCACATGCACCTCTCCAGTATGAATGCATTCCMCTCTAGGTATCAGTCCCTTAAGCTCAAACTAGAGCAACTCAGTCCTTTAGTATCCTTTGGTTTTAGGACTGCAGATCTACAGTACAACCTCTCCATGTCTGTCACMTACATTACTAAACAAAACACTGAYACAACTACAACAACAGCACTACAGCCTATATGCTAGCAGGYTTTCAGTTCTACACAACTGGAAGTTCTTSGGAAACAAAGCAAAAGGAAATGTATCTCCTAGCTTCCTTGAGACAAGAGACTGTATGTCCCAAAGTAAAGAATATTTTTTTCCCCTCAATAACAACAGAATCACAGAATGTATTTCAGTATTTAKTACTTAAGATGTCCCACAGAAGTCAGTGATGAATTTAGTACTGTCTCCAGGACATCAAAATCTCATGCAAGACWTTTTAATTTAATAAATTCTAATCAAGAGCAAGATCAAAGTTCTGTCTACTTACTTGGAATGCCTAATGCCATGTTCACCACATCAGGCTACCTGACATTCAGGATGCAAACCAAGATAACCCTAAGGAAGYACTAGTAATTAACATTCCAAAAGACACAGCCAAAGGATGCACTACTGAAGGATGTGTTTGAGTGAACAGTYTGGAAAAGCACTGAATTTCAGAGAACTCCCTCCCAGGGAGGTGGAGAAAAAGGCCAGAATATTGGCAATAAACACTTAGTAGCTCTAAATAACCAAAACATTATAGTAAGTGAGCACAGTGAATAGTCACATATCTATTTCTCACTGATTTCAATGGGATTCAGTGTACCATGTCTGATAAATTATACTGCACAGCTAATAAAATACATACAAATTCACATGAATATTAATGGACTTTTTTTAAACTCATWATGCTATAAATAGTACTTTGTATTTTATATTGATTTTAGAGCACTTATGTCCCATTAGAATCAATGAGGAGTGAAAATACAATTACTGAAAATAATTTGCATTAAGATAAATATGATTGACCTTTTAGCCTTTTTCCAGGTTTCCAGCAAAACAGCCTGAGAACCAAATTTAAGCTGACATTTACATTTAAGAATAGCACAAAGGAATAAGATACTTGTGACATCCAGAAGCATAGSATGGACCCACAAGCAAGGAGGAAATTGCTCAGGTGAATGACAAATACATGGAGAATTCATCTGATGACTATTTTCTTACCACTTCCTTCTGTCTGTCCCCTATCAAACTTATTTTTTTATCTATATCAAACACTGAAATCATCAGCAATTTTCTTACCAAAAAATGGAATTTAGATTCTACAGCATATGCTTAATCTTCTAACACAAGGCCAGACAACTATATCAAAATAGCAAATAAATGAATTTTGATCAAATTTAAAGGCTTGAATAAAATCATAACACTGGATTAATTACTAAACATGTCTATGAAAAGTTGAYAGATTCTGTAATTGCCAAGAATAACAAAACACACCTGAGATTAATCATAAACAAAACCAAAGTTGCTAGCTCATCTCATTCAGGGTGATAAGATAGAAAAGAAAAAGAATAATGACAGAAAGGTAAATAATAAATAGTAAAAGATACCAACATGCCATTTTGTAGTTCTGTCACAAACATACTAATGTAAACACTAAGTTTTTGCATGCAGGACATGAGCGTGGTAACTTCAGAACCAAAGATTCTTCCCCTTTCTTCCAAAACATTAACACTGAACTAATATAAGCATATTTTTACTGCAAAACATTTTCCTCACAATTCTTAACAACTTAATCATGTCTCTTCTACCTCCTGCTTTTTTAAAGCACACAAGTGCTATGGGGTGTTTTTTATAAACTAATGAGATTAGAGACTTATGTTATCACTATCTACCAGTAAAAGAGAAAATGTGYCTCACTGGACTCTAGAGCAGAGGCTTTCAAATATTATACATCTTAACAGTGTGTTTCATTTGAAAGCACAGCAACAGACTGCACTGAGATGAGAAATTAACAAAAAAAAAATCACCCTGAGATGATATATGGAGTACAATTGGGATTTTTGAAAATACTGTCCTCCAGCACAGGATTTAACCTTCACTGAAAGAAGACCAAGGAGCAAGTTTTTCTKGCTTTACAACAAATATTACACTATGTTCCACTTCAGCACTGATGTCTCAAAAATAATCTGAGGTAAACACAGCTACAATGTAAATAAAAGCTGTCTTATATTGAAATCATTGGGCTTCAAAGCACAAACCATTCCYTTTGTTAAACCAAATCTACCATATATCACAATTCCACTACAGGTGAATTACAAATCCCATCTGTATCCCACCCCATCCATACACTCACTTCTACTGCAAATAAATAAGAAGATGGACCATTCTGAAAGACAAACCTGGACTGGCACAACTGATGAATCTTTCCATAAGGTTTACCTATGAGAGAATATTGAATCTGGTGTCCCCTTGCTCATATCTCCAAAAGTGGTGATTTCACAGAGGTCACAGGATTAAATACCAAAGAATGCATGCTACTTTCACAGTTAAATATGCTACACAAGGTAAAATAGAAATTAACATCACTGAATCATTCCACAAAAAAGTACCTGTCAGCTGCTTGCAAAATACTGTTTGTGATGCCCTGGGTATAGTTTTCCAAGGATTTTGATGCTTCATTTGGTGCCAGACCTAAACAGTTTAGTTATGCAACTTTGTAGAACAATWGTTTAACTCAAAAGTGGAAACATCTGTGATGGGTTSACCCTGGCTGGACACCAAGTGCACACCAAAGTTGCTCCATCACTCCCCTCCTCAGCAGGAYAKGGAAAATAGAACAAAAGGCTCCTGGGTTGAGGTAAAGACAGGGAGAGATTGATCACCAATTACCTTCTCGGGCAAAAAAGACTTGGCTTGGGGAAATGAGCTTAATTTGCTGTCAATCAAATCAAAGCAGGATAATGGGAAATAAAGCTAAATCTTAAAACACCCTCACTCATYCCTGCTTCCCAGGTTAACTTCACTCAAAATTTTCTTTACCTCCTCTTCCCCAGTGACACAGGAAGATGGGAAAAGGGGGCTGCAGTCCATTCATCACACACAGCCTCTGCTGCTCTTTCCTCCTCAGGGGGAGRAGTCCTTCCCCTACTCCAGCATGTGGTATCTCTCATAGAAGTCCTCCAGGACATCTCCAACATGAGTTTTTCCCACAGGCTGTGGTTCTTCACAACTGTTCCAGTGAGGGTCCCTTCCATGGGGTGCAGTCCTTCAGGAACAGGCTGCTCGAGTGTGGGTCACCCCCATGGTCACAAGCCCTGTCAGCAAAGCTGCTCCAGGGTGGGCTCCCACTTCACAGGTCCTGCCAGGATTCCCATGCTCCAGCTCAGGATTCCCATGGGGTCACAGCCCCCTTCAGACATGCCCCTGCTCTGGCAYTGGGTCATCCATGAGCTGCAGGTGGATCTCTGCTCCATTGTGGCCTCCAAAGGCTGCAGGGGCACAGCTGCCTCACCATGGGCAGCACCATGGGCTGCAGGAGAGTCTCTGTTCTGGCACCCAAAGCTCCTCCTCCTCTCCTTCATTCTTCACTGGCCTTAGTGCCTGCAGAGCACTTTCTCTCACATGCATTTCTCTCTCCAGCAGTTTGTTTCACAGGCTTTCCCCACCTCCTTCTTAAATCTGTTACCCCAGAGGTACTGTCACTGCCTCTGAGAACCCCTGCTACTAAAACCTTGCCATGCAACCCCAATATAACATCTAATTTCAGTCTCTATCCCATTTCATGGCTGTGTCAGCCCTTAAAGATGAATAAGAAGTTGTTATCTTTCATCAAACAACCACAGCAGACATACAACAGGTCCAACAAGTGTGGGTACAGATGTGAACTGAGTAAGTCTTACACCAACTGGCCARGCTGTACCTCTTGRTCAGCTGCCAGGATCCTCCTGGACAGCCACTGGCTAGGAAAGAGTGAGTCCCCCAGCAAACAACTCCCTTTCTGTCTAAGAAGCATCACTGAGGATCACTCTGAACCCATAGGCTGCCGAATTGATAGTGAAATTACCACCTGGAATTTCATCTTTCAAATGAGAGCCATAACACTGATCCATTTGTTACCCTAAGGGCTCAAAGCACTCAAGCATGAGCTCTGCAGGTGTGAGGTACATCACAGTAAGAGAACAATCAACAAAACGGGAGTGACTCCCTGCTCCCTGTTTAAAGGCTTAAAGGAATAAGGTTAACATAAATAAACATCCTGTTCTCTAACCGTGTCCCATTGGCTTTGCTCCCAATGCCARATAGTCCATTGCCAGGAACAACAGCAASGTCTGTTTGTAGCAGTTCACTTCTTCTATGGCCTTGAATAAACAATTTCTCACATACTGTCCTATTATTTTCATTTCAGTATTAAGAAAGCAAATGAACTGACAAATATCACTCACTAAAGCCCAATTATAATCTGCCTATCTTAAATGCTTTCAAAACAAAGCACTAGGTAAACACCATCTCATGGGAGGTGTCCTAGAAGAATATGCCCACAGTGTTTAGAAAAATGCTTAACACAGGGAAAAGCCCTCCTGAGGCTCTTGAATTTGTGGTCAGATTGTGGTGCTGATAGCATTTGTTTTATATTTTCACTGTTTCTCAACAGCCTGTGTAGGAACGAGAGTTTTTAGAAGTGGGAGTTTGAGCAAAGTTAAGGAGACATGGAGCTCTCACCCTCACCTGGGACATGCTGCTAGTGCCTGTGACAAAGTTATCAACCATATGCTCTAGTATGGAAAGACTGTAGCACTTAATGAGGCTGAGCCTGAGTTTTCTTGGCTGGGGGCACCCACTCTGAAACCTGAGAAACATCCAGACAGAGAGATTCACTTGAAGGGCTGGGGTTTTAATCTCAAGATTTCAAAACAGGACTAGTTAGCCTGGCTCTATTTTACACTAAGTGCATTTCGTACTTGTAAAATATTATACAGGAGTGTTCAAGTGGGCACATATTGTGAAGTGTCAAAAAATGGCTTCACACCTCTCCCTGAGCCATTAGTATAGACAGCAGGAAACAGTACAGAATTGAATCACTTTGTTTACCATTGCAAATGATATTACCAAAAGGAGAGAATAAATTTAGAGRTGGCACAGAGCTGCTCTAACTCTCAGTAAAGAACAAAAGTAATACAGTCCAGTTCCAGAAATATTTTGCTATTTGAATTTCTCTTTCAGTCCCAGCTACAGRTCAAAACYCGAAATCATTTACAGTGTAGTAATATTTACAAACAGGATTTATATTTAAAATAGTAAATCTCTCCCAGAAAAGCATACAAAAGTATACAAAAGCACTGTASTTTTGTACTTACAAAGTAGAAGACAAAGGTTCAGTGTCCCTTATCACAGAATCACAGAATTATTAAGGCTGGAAAAGGCCAATAGGAGTCTAACCATTAACCCAGCACTGTCACCCTTACACTGAACCACATCCTTGAGCACCGCATTGACACATTTTGAACACTTCCAGGGATGGTGACTCCACCACTTCCCCAGGCAGCTTGTTCCAATGCCTGACCACCCTTTCAGTGAAGAAATTTATTACCTGGAAGAAGAGATCAACTCTCACGTGTCTACAACCTCCTTTCAGAGCCAATAGTGTCCACCAAGCTTCCTCTTCTCCGGACTCAGCTCAGCTCCCTCAGCCACCCCAGACTGCAGCCTCACACTCTTCTTCCTAAGCTGTATGAACCTGACAGAGCTGGCCTGACCCTTGCCCTTTCTSTCTTCAAATTTTATTGATCTATAGATTTCATCAGTTCACAGCAGAATCAGAAAATATCTCTGTACCAACATGGGAGAGGTGATCAGCAGCTGATGCTGAACCTCTTGCAGTCTGTACCCATAGCACTGGCAGCCTCTGCTAATAACAATTGATTGGGCTGCAGACCTGGGCACTACTGCTGCTTTCCAGGGGAAAATTCCACTGAGTTTTAGCAGAAGCAAGGCTGGGTTTTTTGAATAATGATGTTTCATTCCTAGCATTTCCTGACCTTGTGTGTCTCCTGCCAGCTCTGCTAAGAGCATGTGGGAATGGCCCCAGTTACCCAGTGTTATGCTTTTGTTCTCCCAAGAAATACAAWGGGGAAAACAGTTACAAGAATGTCTGTCAATACAAGAGTGTTAGGAGATACAAGAAGTGTTGGATTATAATAAAGAAAAAAAAAAAGTTATTTGAGTCTGTTTTGCCTGACAGAGTCTCAACATCACTTGACAGATGATTTGCCAGGGYTCACCATTTGTGAGTCATGTATCCACCTTAAGCTACAACACTGTGCAATYCGTGTATCTCAGTGTCTTATCAGAATGGCCTGGTCTGAACACCCTCTCTCTGAAAAGGGTGYACAGCAGCTTTTATTGCAGTTTTGTTATCCATGATAACATGATTCACTACTTGCAGTCCTCAAATTTTCCTAGTTTAAATGAGAATAATAGAACGGTCTTATCTTTATTTTTACCCTTTGGAAGGGAAGAGAAAAATATTTATTCCTAATCCATAGAAAGCAAAGAAAACTGAGGTCATTTAATCTTTAGCTGCATAATGTTAAGCCTGAAAGAAGACCTCAATTTTTTTCAAAGGTCATACTTCATAAATCCTGTATTTTTCTACCCAGTTGCTCATATCTCACTAATGCTACACATAAAATAATTGAAACCTTTTGTATCTGCACTCTTGTATTTATAATTTCTGTACTTGTTCTTTAGGCCTTGCCAATTTTAGGCAAAGAAAACTGAAGACTATCTAAAAACCAAGCATACAGTGGATGCCCTTATGGTCTACAGAATTTAGAGACACACTGTTTTAATCTACTAGCTCAAACACRGTCACAACCCAAGTGATTTTGCCACAACTCAGTGTCCAAGGAAACTCTGGATCAGCATTCCTGGAGAGGTTAAGGACTCAGCTGGCAGCCTAAACACTACTTCTACCTTTTTGCTTAAAGATGGTCTTAACGGGTATATGGCAGGATTCTTTCTCCTCTTCCCAAACTACTCTTGTTTCATAGGACTGTGTGACAGACTTCACACTCCAGAAYTATCAGTCAGTTAGTAGCTACATTTATATTCAAACATCTGTTAAATCATCCTATTTGTTGGTCATCTTCTAGAGCCAGGAAAGGATTTTACTTTTGCTTTAAACTGAGWCTATCTGAATATGCAAAAACAAATCTGAAATGCATTATCATGATACTTTTCCCCATCAATGAAATTCACATATTTTACTTTYCAACGTAATATATTTTAAATAAAATGTCATATAAGAAATACRAAATGCATGATACAGTACCGTATAAAATATACACCAACTATTTCAAGGCATAATAAATTAATGTAAAGTAAGTAGTTGGTGCCAGTATGATGAATAGACTGTTTCCCTAAGGACCTGAGGGTGCCTATTTAATGCTGTTCAGTGCCAGTGTGTGCATGCCCCATTGAAGTTTATTAGAGCCCAAAACACTGATGTGCAGCCCTGCTGTGCACAACTCCTATGCCTAAACAGTTAACCTGCCCTAAGCCACCAGAGTTGTTGCAACGTGTAGGTGGCTCAATATGCCCTAAAAATCAAGGCATTGATTTAAGTGCCTGTGTACTAATTTAGAATGAGATCTCAGTGTCTCAAACACAGCTGATGACACTTTGACAGAACCTGAAAGCCAGAACCTGAGGTGTGGTCTACAAACCCTCTTTCAGCCACAACCCAAATTTGCATTTAAGGAACTGCTCTTACTGTCTGACAGGTAAATCTGGCAACCTCACAGGACACCCAAGACTGCCACCTGTGATGAAGTTGAAATGACACAGCTCCATGAAACAGATCAGAAAGTTCTTTAGAAAACTCCAAAGAATTGTGATCTCCAACTCAAAATATGTGTTTAATAGCTCCTGGAGCAGGAACTCAAATGCTCCACACACCATTTCCAGGATGTGCAACTGAAACCCACAGTTTGTGTTCTCTTTTGTTACCTGTTACCTGGGCTAAATCATCCCCCACCACAGCCCTGTACAAGCAGAAGGACTGGACTGCAAGCACACTTGAGTGTTTTTCTGATGGGCAGCTCTGCACAGCAGAGCAGGTATCTCCAATGCATTCCAGGTGCATCACTCTCCCAATCCACTGTATTCTAACTTTGATGCTACACAGAAYGAGGACTGAAATTTAACTTCCAAGCCAAGCATGAAAGTCAGGTATCTCAAAGTGATTGTGTGTCTCTCCCAAGGCTGAGTCCCCCCAGTTCTCAACACKCCAGAGCTTTCCAAACTCCTACATTAAATTCCCCTTCAGGCACTCAAGATTGAAACYATGGTTTGAACTTTTTTGTTCCAATATCCTCCTATGTCCTATGGAATTAATACTTCTGTACTTTATGGCAGGAGTCTCCATATAATGCTTCTATGGCACTTGGAGATCCTCAGAAGCAAGGTGACTGGTAAGCAGAAAGCATTATTTAATGATTTGAGGAAAGGAATCTCTTGTTTCACAAAAATGGGAAGGTTATATGTGCATAAACTGCAAAAACAGCCATTTTTTCAACTATACTTGAAGGAGTATGTTAAAAAATTGTATTTGTTGAAGGCTTCTTTTCCTATTACTAAGAAAATATATACAGGCTGATTAGAAAAGTACAATTTAGGTACCTATCACACTCCAAAGATTCTTTGCAATATATTTTACCTACTGCTTCAACTGTATCACTTCAATGAAGAATATTTACACAAATTGCACTGGTTGGCTATTAGCAGATAATTATTAAAAAATTCCTCTCCAAAAATTTTAGCAAGAACAATATTAATTAAATGGTACAGCCCTTCCCAGTGAAACGCAAACCTTTGGTACCTATAGCACAATACTAGGGCTCCTTACAACCTTTAGGGCTAAAATGTTAACTTTTATCTTTCACAATGAATTTAACTGTGCCTCACATCTTCACCCTATTTTTCATAGACTTTTSTTTCAAGTGTTGCCATGTCTAAATATGCTGCAACTATAGCACATTTCTTCTTTTGAGATTTAATGTTGTAATTTGAAAGGAAAATAYAAGAATAATTACTGATGTAACAATGAAACATGGACATACTGTAGATAACTCTGGAATTTTAACTAGGAAAYGTAGGTTCAAATATTATCCTCTGTCCTCTTTTCAATGAGCTGTCACCCTGTGCATATCTTACTTTCATGAATTTCATATTTTGAACACTGACAACTTTGTCTTCATATTTCACAACCATAAACATAAAGCAAATATGATGCTGCTAAATAAGAGCTTGAAATACAATCTTCTTATAGAAATATGTATGGCYAAACCAGCTTCTCATTTTATTGATTGCTCTGTGCAAAAATATGAAAGCATAAATACTAGGAGCTGATTTGTTTTAATTTCTTTGCACTTAGCCATGGCCTCAGCCTAAAGAAGGATCTAACCAGAGTCTGACAGTTAAAGATTAACAGTCCTGCCATACCAACAGGCTTGACAAAGGAGCTTAACTTAATCCTTAAGGCAGTATAAGATGTCTTATGTGTATTACTGCATAGGAGCACAACTTTAATAAACACAGTGTAATGTAATTTTCAGTAGTTTTACTGATGTCAACTATGGGATAYGAAGCAAAAAATAATTTGACAGATCTATTTGTTTTCCAAGGCAAACTATTTTTTTAGAGATTACTTCTATTTTGAATTTCAGTCTCAGTGCTTTGCAAGGACTGGTGTACAAAGAAGCAAATAAAAAAAAAAAAAAAAAGAGACCAGCAGATGCAACCTCATCACTCATCATTCACAATCATGAGGGACTCAATTTCAAACTGGCTTACACTCTGGCTTACTTAGCTCTGTTATAGCTGTTTTTACCTTTGTTCTCAGTCACAAGGTTTTCATCTACTTGCATTGTGAACAATGCACTCAATTTTAAGAARTTTTGAGAACTTAAATAACTGTTAGGTCCTTGGACTTAGTATGACATGGATGAGTTCACCTCTTGCACTTTCAAAAAGAATTTATCTTCTTTTTGTATTTGCTCTAGACCGTGAAAATTAACTAACATAGCTGAAAGTTCAAATGTTAAGTCATTAATTTTCATGTTAAAACGATTTTTTTTTCACATTATGCACCACAAATATATGCCATCTTCATAACACGCTGAAAAATACACCTAGATAGTGGCATAATTAAAAAATATCATTTCTGAGAAACTTTTAATAAAGTTGATGCATCATATCATCAATCAATTTATTCTCTATGTGTCTGAGAGCAGCACAGTGGCTCAGTCTCTCTTTAGCAGACATTTTTCCTCCCAGGTGCTCCTTAGMAATACAAAACCTCAAAGACAGGTCTGCAGGTCCTGTGAGGTGTCTCAAATCCCAGTGTGATCTGAAGATAYATGCTATTACAGCTTATATGGATGTGTGTGTATGGGATATATTGCTCTTCCATCCTGACAGCACTGAGAGCTCAGACAGAGAGACTGAGAGCCACCCACACCTTCTATTGAACCCAGGATGCTGCACACACAGGGYCTTTCATGAGAGCAGGAACATGATCCCTACACTTACAGGTGGGTAACAAGCTGTGCCAGCTTCAAATCGGCACAGCTGGGAGTGAAAGATGATTCTAAAGCCTCATTTCACTTTCCATCCMAAAATGTCCACAGGCATAATTAAAGATACCCTGAAAGCTGTTTTGTATTACATAAACTGCTACAGATCAAAAGRGTTCACTGTGCTGGAAGAAATCAGACACATTAATACCAGAGATACCCTCCTGGCCCYGATATCCCTCCTCCACATGTACCAGCTGCACAAAGTACCTCAATTATGCCCTTAAACCATCWGGGACACATCAACACTACCCCTGAGAAAGAATATTCAGCATATCTATAACTAGGTTCATTGCTTCTTTGCACTGCTACTGAGACATAAAGTAGATACAGCAAAAATGAAAAATGCAGCTCTAGTTTTGATTCTACTTGTAAAAAAACCAGAGCTTTTGGCTATTCATAGAAATGAAATCAAAATTAAATCCATTAATATGTTAATTACATATGGAAAGAGTACCATTAAGACTCAAAGGCAAACCAGTCTCTTGTTAGTGARGACATTACTAAATATCTTATCACCAACAATTCTTCACTGACCAAAATTAGGATATAGCTGTCAATACTTGCAAAGCAATATACACATGGTAAGAATACCAGAAAAGACAAATGAAAACACAAACATTACAAATTAAATAACCTTGCATATAGAAATAGCCATATTACAAGCAAAAAACCACACAGCTTTGTGCTCAAACATCATTTTGTAAAGCAAAGAAATTAAAATCTTTTCYTCAGCAAGTATCTGCCCAGTGAAAACAGCAGATTTTGTTGTAAGTGGTGATTCAGATGACTAAATCACGCTCTGTGAGCCAAATTTAGTGTCTCATTTCAGACTTTGAAAACCTGACTCACAACATCATCTATCATATTAGGCTGCAGTACAAGAAAAAAATTATGAAGAAGTCTTTTTTGTTAAGTGTACTAAACATGTGGCAAACTAATGACCAAAATTTAAGTGASAAGAGTACTCTGAGTTATATTCTCYRGTCTTGTAAAGCAAAGAATTCCTRGCAGTGTGGCAGAGGACTGAAAATGCTCCTCTGGAGCAGAATTAGGAAGCCATTAGGACATGGACCAGCAATATTTTGCTGGGAGATGCAAGCCTACACTGACCATGCTCCACACAGCAAATCCCATGCCAGCACTGCCCAGGAGTCGACTGCAGGACTCGCAGAAGCTCCATGTGAAACCACATAACCACAGCACTTATGCTGAGCAGGACAATAAACCCTGCTTTTCAGTCAARCTTATGAGTTCTGGCTTAGCAACAAGCAAACTGCAGTGGCTGTGCTGCCAGAGCAGAGCCTGTGCAGCTCCAAGCAGCTCAAAGGGAGGGCAGAGCGTGCTCCTGTCTGCTGGCAAAATCCCATCCTGACATATGCTCAGACATCGTGTCAGCTGGCACTGGGAAACCCTCATGAAGGGCTGGGCATTATGCACAGCCCCATTCATGGCTGAGGTAGTTCTCATGGATAATGTGAGCAATATGATAACAAACTGTCTCACTCTTGGAAAGGCTCATGAATCACTGTTAAAAACAGAAAGAAATCTGGAGCAGTGTTACAAAGAGAATATGTAAGTATGAACAAATGGAAGTMGCAGTGACTTTGTTATAGGTGTTTTATTTGTAAAATGTATTTTAGACAGTTAGCAATAATATCAACAATGGCCATTTTATGGAGTATAAACTCTAAGAAAGAAATTACCTAAATAAAATATGAAGTGGTTTGTCATATTTTAGTTTTTAAAAACAGGAGTTCACCTGCAATTATCCAGGCACAGGCAGATGAGCTGAGCAAGGACAGACAGTGCTAATTCTGCATTGCTTTGGCAGCTGCATTCAGACCACTGGCTGTATTTTGAGGTTTTATGTTTCTATTATAGAGTCAACCAATACACTGAGATGTGTAAAACTCTCCATTTTACAGTAGCGTTAGGACTGAAACAGGCAGCAACCAAAATCAGGAGCACATGTGACATTATTTTAATCTCCATGAATGAAATTAAACCAAGTGTCAGAAGAACTGACTCAAAGATGCCACACTGAAAGCAGGAGGAGAGCAGGGAAAGGACAGCAGAAGTTGTACAACAGCACATACTCCCTGTGAGCCTCTGAGCTCTGCACCAAGACTGATGGTAAAACTGGGAGAGCACTGCTTCCATGTATTTGGCTTTCTCATAAGGACTATGGACAAGTCTTGGAAAACATGTTTGCTAACCATGTCTTTGGCTGTGGCCAAAGGTTCTGTCTCCAAATACAAGGTGCACATAATTTGGATGGCTAAAGCTAAAGACTTTACTTACTGACCCAGCCTCTGCCAGCCTCGGAATCTCTGCATCATTTCACCAGCCCACAGCCACGTGCTACCTTCCTGTCTGCTGTGTCAACTGTGGTTGTTTAAAATAYGCTCTTAGATTATCACATCCCTCACTTTATTAAATTTGTGTGTACTAGACATGAAATGCAGTTGAGCTAAAGCAGAAAACATTGTATCCTATGACAAGAGGAAACGGCTTTGAATTGAAAGAGAATAGGTGTTGACTGGATATCAGGAGAAAATTCTTCACTATGAGTGTGGTGAGGCCCTGGCTCAGGCTGCCCAGAGAAGCTGTGGTTGCATCATCCCTGGAAGTGTTCAAGGCCAGGTGCTACAAGGCTTGGAACAACCTGGCCCAGTGGGAAGTGTCCCTGCCCATTGCGGGGCAAGGAGTGAAACAAAAGAGTCTTTAAGGTCTGTTCCAAGCCTAACCATGGCAGGGTTCCAGGATTCTGGAGTTACGGAGCTTCCTCAGACGCTGCTCTCTACAAGTCACAAGCAAGAAGTTCATTGCAATGGAACAGAAGTGTCCATCCACAGAGAACWGTCATGCAGGCAAGGAAGTTTAGAAGGGAATGAGCCTGGCTGTAACTCATGTCACTGCCTGCAAAACACAGCCTGGTATCTCARACTGGGAGAAAAGATTTTAACCTCATGCAGGCAAACTGGTAGGCAGCCCAWATCCCATACTCAGTGATGAATGTAGTCTCCAGAACCCTGCTTCTCAGCCAGCCATTTCTTAAACATAACAATAGTTCCTTTAACTTTCCTGTGCACAAGGCTTGGTAGAGATGTACATTTCCACAATTTTGCATATTCTCAGAGTATTTTTGCAGAATTTTTCTTTTCTTTAGAACTAACTCTTAGACTGATGCTCTGCTGACTGTTATTRCATCTACTTTTATGACCTGCTATAGCTGTGGGCAAGATATATTTTAACAGTACAAAATTTGCAGAGTATTTTGTTTCTGCAATATTAAYATCATGCCAATACCTGAGGATGCTAATAACACACTAAATTCAAAATATATTATTTGCTAAACAAAAATGCATATTCCAAATATACTGAATATTTATTGAGAAACATTTTCCTCTTCCAGGTTTTTTCTAACTAAGTCATCCATTCTGTAATGGAAATTTTTCTATAGCTGCAATGAATTCCTAACATGTATTCAACAACAAGACACACATTTATATATTCTTGCTCTGTGTTACTTAAAACAGTCCATATTATTAAATCTGAATTAAGAAAACCTGATCTATGCTTCTGTATACCATATAAACCCATTACTGTTCCCTTATCTTGGACAATGAACACTTTGTACTACACTGTCATTGCGAAAAAATACTCTACTAATCTATTAAATGTATCAGTTTTCTCTCTCTGTGTTTTAAAATAACCCAATCTTTCTCTGAAGTTCTCTGACAAGGTTTCAGTAARGATTCAGTATTCATTATTGCATGCAATAAACACACTGTGCTTCTCTTCCTTCCTGTGTACTCTGAACACAGCCCAGACACAAAGTGTCACCAGATTTGCCTAACCCCAGTTCAAATGTGCTGGATTCTCTATAGCAATGTGTATGTGTTCCTCAGTGCCCAGCTCTGCCTTTCATACAGATTATCAAGGGACACCTCAGAGCTCCACTTCTCCATCTGTATTTTGCATTTCTGTTGCAAGCAGATGCTCTGAAGGCAGAAAGTTTCAGCCTTGACTCGTTTCTTCACTGCCTATGTGACTTATATTTTTAACTGCATTTGGCTATTTTCAGAATGACAACAGAGAACAATTAATAGCAGTTTTTKAACTGAAAATACTTGCTTTTCCAGCTGACAGCAAACTTGAGTAGTTAACCTGGTCTCAGCACTTCAGGTTTTAACTGTGAGAGAAAGAGCGATGACTAATGGAGATTGCTCAGGGATGAGGTGAAACAGAGTGAGGTTAAAGACCATGATGCTTCACCTCACCTTCACAGTAGCTTTTGTGCTGTCACATCTGCTTATATCAGCACCAAACGACTGCTGATTGGATCATAATTGCCCTAATTAGGAGTTCAATTAATGCACTGAGTTCTTTGTATCAATGCCACCTCAGCACCAAGGATGTGCACACRGAGTGCTGCTGAGCAATACAGGTTAAACTCCAAAGGAAGGTCACTGGGAAAAGGAAACTACCTGCAATCTACTGTTTTGAGGATATCACATAGTTAGGATGACACTCAATATCCACTTATGCCCCAGGACAAGCAGAAAGGGAGAATTTAAGGAACTCTCTTGAGAGCTATCCATCAGCTGTGAGCAAAAATTACATTTCCTGTCATTGAAAATCTCATTTAGTTCAGACTTGCTTCCACCAAGGATTAAAAACCTTCAAAAGAATASTTTGTCTTCACAGGAAGATGAAAATAGCTCAAAATGCTCACAGTGAAAGATCATGTGACAAGTCACACATATAGCAAGTTTAAATGGTTATCAAATATTATATACTTCAACACATACTAAAAATACAAATGTGGTCATTGAAATTAATGCTGAAAGTGAAGAGAAAAAAAGTAAGGGGCCTTGCATGAAAGAAATTTCACCAGCAGACAAATTTCACCAATTYCCTGTCTGAAAGTATTTTGCAAGTCCATTGAATTAAGAATTTTGTATGTTCACAAAAGAAGACAGGTAAGCAGATGAGGGAAACAGACAGCAACAACGTATTAAAATATTATGTGTATGATAGTCATAAAATGGAAAAGAGCATGTTTACTCATTCTTCACCTTTCACAAATCAAGATAATTTGTGAAAAATTCATACAATCCAGAATCTGTCAAAAAAAGAAGTGCAAAAACGAACACCTTCATGCTTCTGCAGTTTTTCTCCTAAAAACAAAAAAGAAATGAAAAAAAACCAACAAGAATAACCACTTTGTCTTGGTCAGTTGCAAAAATAAGATAACAYGTCACAACCAATATATGGTGTCAGATATTGCAGTGAGATGTGACTTTTTTAAACTGTGAGAAAATTAAAACACAATTCTGCATCAACTGTCGACCTGACTACCTACTATTTATGTTTGTACTGAAATAAATCATCAATATCTTGTGATACAGTCTCTGAAATAATCCTTTTTGCTTCAGTTTCTGTGACAGAATAAGTCTGTATCACATTATGTCACAAATTACATAGGGCAAGATCTTCACCTGTACAAAGTCCAAACCYTTCTCTTGTTTTCAGTATCACAACAATGATTGCCTCTCCTTTATCTTCCCAATCACCAGGAAATGATCASAACATGGCCAGTTTGTGATTGGGTAGGTTTTTATCCATCACACTACAATAATGAACATTTACAATATCATGCACACCAAGCATCTTTCAGTTTTCAGACATTTTAATATTTAATAGCACCTGTGCACTTTTGAGATGATTTTTRAAGCAACAGATCCTGACCTCTGCATGGACTCACTACCTCTGCTAGTTAGATTTCATCTTTAACAGCACTTGTTTCAGAAAGAATTAGGCAATACAGTATTAACTGTAAAATATTACTTTTTCTTATTATCCTAGCTAACATTTCTCTCTCAAGCTCACACTGGAGTCAGAATTCTATAAAAGATGTGTCCAACTACAGAACACAGCCTTGGCCATAAAATAAATGGATAAACTACACAGCACCTGATACCCACATGTCAACATTTAAAAATATTTCAAGATATTTTAAGTAGAAGCAGTGCCCTCCTAGAATTACTGGTTCCTTACAGAGAAGCCAAGCAAGCTGGAAAACAGGAAAACGTACCATAATTTGCTGTCATTCCTGTGGGCTCTGTATTGCCCTGTGTGAGCAGCTAGTGCACAYAGAAACTGATAAAATTTTAGATGAGGATCATCAAAATGAATGTTAGTCTGAAAAAGCACACTACTGCAGTAGCTCAAAAGTAAGAAATTGTAAAGCATAGGACAGTCATTATTCAAAAGCTGGGTAAATCTGGAAAAACAATTGTCTCTGCTCTCTGTGTGTGGATATTCAGTTACATTCCCTGACTCTCATGGTTTTGTTTTTTTTTAAGATGCCAACTTTATAAGRATTTAAATAAACCTATAGCTTATCAGTGGTAGGTAACTATGGTATCTAAAAATATAAAAAGCCAGGAAGCCAAGAGAGCAAAGGGCATTTTGGACTCCCACCCTGCCCAGGTCTCTGAGAGATGGAAGTGTCCCCAACAAGGTTATTCTAGAATAAAGTCTCCCCCTTGTGGATCTCTCACATAATAAAAACTCCATCAAATCCTTAATTGCATAATAAAGTTTGTGCAGAGGAAGGATCCTCTGCAGGTAAGAATTTCAGGGGCAAATAGAAACACGTAACGAAATTATGGTAAGTGGTTTACTTAACTCTGTGGGCTTGATCCCACCTCAGGCAAGACAAGCTGTTTTGCTGTAAGATTCATTATGGTTCTGTGATAAATTCATTTAAAAAACATTAAAACCCTCAAAATAATTTGATTCCTTCTCATCTCTATGTTTAGTTATGAAGGCTGGTTTAGTGAAGCCCCCCAAAACTATCCAGCTCCAAACTGTCAACGGTTTGATGAGGTAAAAATTGAAATTCCAAACTCATTTGACTTAATAATTACTAAAAATAATATAAAACATGGCAAGATTCCCACCTGGTTTTAAGTGCACAAAGTTTATTATCCTGAAAAAGATAGTTTCACCCAAGAGCATCTTTTTGCAACTCAGAGATTAAGGAGCTATAGCAGCACTATTTGCAGAATGACTCTWCCTCAAAGACTTCATTAACTACACAATTCTCTGATCTGCATTAATTTAGAGGGATCACCAAGATTTCTTTGCATATGATAATTCACATTATCATAAATTAACAAATCATTGTGATCACTTAAATCATCATGTTGATCTCAATTCACTCTTAAGGTATTTAAAAGTTTTTCTAATAAATCATACATTTTGACTGCAAGATTGATTTTAATTTTTTTTCATTTTCTAAGAAACAAAATCCTTGATGGCTTGAAATATTATTCAATTACATACATGATGAACTCATCTTTTATTTGCAGCACCAAATGTTGAGTCAATACTGGGTAAAATGCTTTTTAACTATCCAGAGATTTCTTCTCACATTCATTTCAGAATCATAATATAATGGTTAAATATTTATTTCCTTCAAGTTCTGGAATAGTGCTAGGTTTCCTACTTTCATTAACATTCTCTTATTGGTATGCAGTAATTGCTTYAAAAATATTAGCATTGTAATTTCTTGCTAACCCTATGATAAATCAACAGAAAGGCTTATCCCCATGCCTCCCCAGAGAAGAGCATAATTCTGCTTCCCTCAATGCCAGTGACAAAAGCTCTTTGATTTCAGGATAACACTCAAAGAGTTCATGGAAGATGTCACTTTGAGAGTGTAGGACTCTTGTCCTTTCTAACTCAGAGCAGATGCAGTAGCTAAGCAGTGCTGCACTCAATGTGCCTCTGTAGGCAGCAACAGCTCCTCAAAGTAGAAGCCACCACTTCTTCACTTTGTTTCAATCCTTGACCTCTCAATAACAGCTATCAGCAAACCATATTTTCTGTTCAAAATGTGAGATTTTTTTTAGGATACAACATCTGGCTATTGGGAACAAAAAGAGATGCTATTTATTAATTTCAAACATCCATCAACAGTGTCTGTCAACTGCTGTTACTCTGGGACATGCAGAGGTGAAATGACAAGAACCCACCTGCATCTCTGAGTCCACAGCATTTATGATTTTTTTTGTGCAAAGAATTCAGCTCAACAAAAATTAAGTACGCACTGCTAAACTGTGAAAGGCTACTAAAGCTAAGTACAGGGCTTCTGATCTCTGAYGCTTGACTCATGGAAAAATGGGCTTGCAGAAATTATGAAGGCAAAGACTAGAAACTCCTGCAAAAAACCTCTTCAGCCYAGTAAAAAAATGACAGATTTTACTGCATTCTAAGAGACTGGCTGCTTATCTTGACAGTATGGATGAGGAGCTACAATTCYTACTGAATATAAAATAAAAGGAGAAAAATAATTGGTAATTACAATATTGCAGGCTATATTTCAAAATCATTGTTACTTAGTACTAAGTGCCCAGATTTTCTGGCAAATAGTCTCCATACATGATCATCCAGCACTACTAAATGAGCTGTATTGCTAGTAGTGACAGACATTTGTAATACATGATATTTCACAATTAGGACAATTGTTAAATTTTATCCCTGAAGAGAAACATCTTTACAACCACATACTTCCACAGCTCRTGTGTCAATACTTTGTGATTATGGATTAATAACTTCAGTACCTGTCATACAGCTTCTACATACATGCACCTACTTACTCTCATTAAATGCACCCGAATGGGTACAACACCATGAACATGAAAGGAGATTTTCCTGTTAAAGCAAATTATGGGATCCAGAAACCAGCACAATCCAGACATTCAGCCTACTGCTACCTGTCATTCATGCATGAACACATACCAAGGATGTATTTTGTATAATGGTCATTCAGCTCCAGGTCATTCAACCTGACAAATAATTCCAAGATTCTATATGGGAAATTAAGGAAGCTRTACTGTGAAAAATTCATTTCCCACCATCACCTCTGTGCTACCGAGTACCATTGCTGAACTCAGTCCTGCCTTACCTCTGCAAGCCTGCTGTCCTCAAATAACAGATACTTCTTGTCTCCTTCCAGACCTCCCCATCTCTTCAAATATCACRTCCTTTGCACAGCTACAGAATTTTACCTTGCTTTCTTCTTGCAGCTCTCTTCACATTCCTTATTTCACTAGCTATTCAGCTGTCTTCTCTGCAGTTTCAAATGTCCCACCCATACGACATGTTCTCTGAACGTCTCACCATTCCTCAGTTCTTGTATCTCTCTCCCTCTTCTCACCATCACCAACCYTGAATCCTTCTTTTTCCAAACCACGAATTCTTATGATTTTCTGCATTCTCCATTTTTTATTACACGTGAAACCTATGTATTCTGTGATTGYAACTCCATGACAAGTACATGGACTACCAAATTAAATTACAAAAATTAAGACATCATTAAGAGACAAAGCCCCTCTCTCCCCAGTCTCCTTATGGCAATGCAATGTCCCCACTGCTCTGTATCCCACAGTGGCACAGCTCTCTGCATGATCTCTTGTGCATTAAAATAAGACAAAGCAAGCTGGGAACACAGCAAGGATAGCACAATATTCTTTTTGACCCACAGAAGTTAGGTGGAAAAGTTATTAAACCTTCAGCAGTTTATTTCTGTGAGGCATGAGCTGTGTGAAATGAAATTCAGAAATGGAGTGTCTGTGGGGTTTGGGCCATATTACAATACATTAAAAAGCCAAAGATTCATTTTTCTCCAAAACACAGGGAAACATTAAAATTACCCTGGAAAATAAYAGAACAGTGATTTTAAGTATGGCCTGTTAATGAGGGCTGTTTGTGAGTCTGGAGAAACCAGTGTGAGGTGTTATCAGTATCAGAAGGCTACTCACACATGCATCCCAAAAAACCCACAGATGTCTTTTCAATTACTGCTGCATATAAAAAGCATGTGCACACATATCTACACMTATCACTACAATCATGTTCAAGAAGAACAAAAGAATTACAAGAGTAGACGTCAGACAGTAGGAAGCCCATGGCCAAACTTGCTTTTTCTATAGATATTACATTTGAGAATTTCCAGGAGAACCATGTAAGAAAGCAAATAAAGCCCACAAGGCACCATCATGTGCTATTTTTCTGTGCTAAGAAGCCTACAGATAACTCTTGCATAGAAAGTTATGCCAGAAGGAACAATAAAAATCTCTGTATATCAAAGTCACTAGTCTTCACACAGTACCTCTAAACTGAGCCCAGTAACTTGTTTGACAACATATCTTTCAGAAGGCTGTCAGTCTGGACGTGAAAACATAAGTAAGTTGTGAATCCTCATTTCTCTTGCTTATTTTTAAAGTMAATTTTTACTGCAAGATGTGTGTGYACTAAACAATATCTGGGGTTTTGGAAGAGGAAGACCTTGGAATTTCCAGGTGAAAGCAACAAACCAAACAAARAGCAGAAGAATCTGCCTTCTGAGAAAATTACTGAAGCATGAGTATCTCTTTGGCATAGATGTGCCACCTTGCTCACTTTATGTCACTACATCTTGTCCTGTGAGCTATCAAAGCTTAGTCTGCCTATCTCTGGTAAACAAGTATTATAGTTTGACAATACAGCCTGGTAATTCCTCTGTCAAGGGGAGGGACATCATTTTGTACATCAGGAAAGAAGTGCCCCCAATTTCTAGAATGGAAACTACGGGTGACAACTTCTGCTTCCCAGAAAGGGATGAAARGGTCATTTGTGCAGGAGACTTTTTCCTATGACAAAATGAGCTAAGAATAAACACCTACCTATTGACTTTGCCTTCCAGTAAATAAACCTCATTCTTTAACCCYTACTAATACCATCATAAACATACATTTGTACTGTATCTAGAGCATACAACATTAGAAACAAAATACTTCACCCTCCCCCCGCTTCTACTGTGCAAGGGAGAAGAGAAGCAGCGCTGCACAAATACCCAACCGCGGGCTGCAGCCCGGCTCCTGACCCCGCTAATTCCTGCCCTCGGGCCAAGCGCGACGGCACCTGGAGGCCGCTTAAACCAACCCCGACAGAGAGGCAGGCAGGGCACGGCGAGCCCGCCGAGGGGAACCGGGCACCTCCCGGGGGCAGGAGGGAGAGCTCGGCAGGTTCCGAGTCGGTGYCCCCCGAGGGAGGCCGGGGTTAGCGCGGGGTCCCGGCTGCCCCGGGGCCGGGAAGGAGGGGCGGTCCCGCGGCCGGCGGCTCACCTTGTGCTCCAGGACGCTGATGTAGCCCTCCAGGAGGCCGGCCCCGACGGGCAGAGGTGGGTGGCGCTGGCCGCGTTCCGGCGGGCGGCTCGGCACCGCCGCCACCTGCTGCTGCCGCCGCCGCGGCTCCGAGTGGCCCCCGCCGATGCCGCCGTACATGAGCAACAAGCTGGTGCACATGGTGGTGAGCGCCAGGCAGACGGCCAGCCCGTGGCGCTGCGGGGGGCAGAGAGAGAGCCGGCTCAGMGGGCTCCCCCCGCCGCGGGGCCCGSCGCTTCCCSSCSG